>VZSR01003798.1:15309321-15327710 GCA_013398615.1 Brachypodius melanocephalos
TGGGATCCTCTCTGTCAGCTGCTGTGGGCAGCTCCCTCAGCACCTCGGGGGTTCCCATCTCTTCTGGGGGCTCTCTTGGGCTGGGGGGGTCAGGCCTGTGTCTGCCATTCCCCCGCTGTGGTCAGATCTGCTGAAGCCGGCCAATCATCCGCCTTGTCCCTGCCTAAGGGGCCGATCTCTTTCCTTCCCTGGCCCCTGCACACGTATTCCTCAGTCTCTGTTCTGTGCCGCTGCTTTTATTCCTTCTCATTAAAGCCTTTATGCAGCATCGCTAGAGAGTCATGATCGTTCGTTCTCCTCCTCCCTCAGCTACTGCCTGCTCTGCCAGGGTGAGCACTGGCTGCTGTCCTGAGCTTACCAGCAGCTGCACAAAGAACTCCCAGAAATTACACCAGAGTACCAAAACCTCAGTCACTGAGCTTGGATCTGTAACCTGGAGATCACGACCCTGCAGGGCCAGGTGCCAGTTTGTTCCTTGTGAGAGTTAATAGAGATGTTTTTAGTAACTCTTCAGTCCTGTGAAATCTTCTTCACAAAAGCATAGGGAAATTAATCTTGACACTTCCATCTTCTGTTGGTGTTATGGGAACTATCTGGAAGAGCTGAGTACTTGACTATGGAGTGGAAGGTAGAAAAGTAACTTTTCTACATCTGGACGTAGGCAATGTGACTTTATCAGATTTCAATGGCAGAGTTGACTCTGTTAGTTACTAAACTCAGAAGTACAAAGATGAAAATTGCATTGGAATAATTTAGCATGATTTGCATGGAGGCAGGGAATGCAGAAGGGTAATGGTTCAAATAATATAGATGCAAAATTGAAAGGGATTAGAGGGTTTAGCAGTACATGATCATCAATTTAATAAAATTATTCTATAGGAAATGCTTCACTTATAAAAATGTCTTAATTGTAGCTTTAAAATAACTTCCATACCACTATCAGCACTCACATAGGTGTAGAGAAGTGCAGAATTGCATGTAGGAGTGTAAATGTACTTATCAAAAATCCCCCTCAGTCCCAGTGAAATACTCACATCAAAACCTGACAAGAGTGGATCATGGGATGAGTGACTATCCTTTGTTCCCACCGTGCCTGGGAAGCTGATGCTGCTGTTAATGGTCAGGGCTGTTCCCAGCTGGGTCATGCAACAGCACCTGGTGTGGTGAGGGGCCTTTCACCACCCAGCTGGTTTGGTTAAGGGAATATTTCATCTTGCAGCTGGTTCAGTCAGGGCTTGTCAAGGGGAGGAGCACAGGAGAGGCTGAATGACCACAGCCAGGGGCAGGGTATCCCAGATGTCTGGCTGAAGCCAAGGCTCACAGAGCTGCAGCTGAAGCCCCTGGTGTTGTGCCTCTCAGGCCTCTGGAATGTGGCCCCAGGGGCCTGTCTGGTTCCTCGAGGGTCCCAACTGCAAACGTGGAGTGGAGCCTTGGCCTGAAGTGCCTGTGTGCTGGTGTTGTGGCAGGGGGTTTGATGAGCAGGGCAGGGCAGGCTGGAGCAGGCAGTTGTGGCAGAAGGCAATGGACTAGAAATCCTCTGGGGTTTCCCTGCACACCTTTGAATCCTGCCAACTACGGGGTGCATGCACCTTTTGGGCTGCAGGCAGCTGACCATGCTGCAGCTGTGACACTCCAGGTACTTGCACAGGTTCCACCCCACGGGTGGTAGAGACTCTCAGGGAGAGCTGAGCCAGGAGGGAGGACAAACCAGGAGCTGTGGGGGAGTGCAGCCCAGCACAGCCAGGATAAGGTGTTACAGCCTCTGTTAAAGGGAAGGCACTAACAGCTCTACAACCTGCTTAATTCAAGAAACTCTTCCTAGGACCAAGAGTTTTTACCTCACAGTAGATGTGACCTGAAGGCCCAACCTAAACTAGCTCTCACTAGCTGAGAACATCCCATATGGACAATAAACAAATAAAACATTTGTTTAAAATAAAGACAATTAACACCCCACTGAGGACCCTCCTCTCCACCTACAAAGGAGAAGCACAGAGTCATTATGTCATCAGTAATATCTGAGTAGCCTCCCCAAAAAGATTGTTGTCACTGCCCAAAAGAGCTGTACTGTAAACATAAACCTTTCTCATCTAGGCTGGACTCCTCTATGCATTGGGCTGGGACCCCTCCTTGTGCACAGCATTAATATCAGAATTCCACTTGGTAATTCGGAGCAAAGGGAGCCTGTGTCTCTTCTCAGCCAGCAAACAAGTGACCTGGCAGGCAGGCAGGCTGCACTGTGCTGGGAGCAGAGCTGGCTTTCTGGGCAGGGCTGCAGCCATCAGGATGCTGCTGAATTTCAGGTGCCTTTGTCCCTAGCAAGGCCCAAGGCTGCAGCCTGCCCCTGGGGGTGCCTTGAACTCCTGCAGTGTGAGAATGGATGGTCAAAGGGAAAGTGGCCATGCAGACCTCTGTGCAGGAGGTGTGGGAGATGGACAAGGCCAGGCCCTGGAGCTGTGGAGCACATGCCCAAGGGAGATGAATTTGTCAGGGAGTCTCTTTTGTGGGGCAGGGGAAGATGAGCAGAGAGGAAGGGAGGGAGCAAGGGCCAAGAGTGTCATGACAGCATCAGGCATCGGGCCCAGCTGGTAGCAGTGGCAGCCAAGGCCCAGGGGGAGCAGAGTGGTGCAGTGGGAGCATGCTGTGCTCAACCCAGAGGTTGATGGATCAAAACCATCCTCTGCTAGAGCACTCTTTCACAAATGCTGCCTTGCCCAACAACTTTTACCCTGCTTGGCTCTAGCTCTCTGGGCACACCTGGCCCTCCTCTGCCTCTGCCACCTGGCACGGCCCACAGGTGGCTGTGGAGCACCAGGCACAGCTTCCCCCATGAAACCCTGTGCATCATGGGCACATAGATCTTCCTCAGGTCCCTGCAGGCAGCTCAATCCCCAGCTTCCCAGTGTGTGCTTGACTCAAAGACCTGGGAACATTGTCTATCCTAATCTGTTTGCTGCTGTGAGCATTTACAGGGTGATCCAGGATCAGGGACAAGATGGTATTCCCAAGGGACACTGTACTGGCTGGTGGAGGCTGGATGTTGGGAGCAGAGCAGGCACAGAATGCTGCCGGGTGGTCTCTGTGGGGAGAGGTTAGGGGCTGCCATGTGCTGCACACAGATGGTTCCGTCTCCGTGTCACACTGCTAATCTATCAGCAGTTTATGGCCTCCATGAAAACATAATGCAGAGAGGGTAGACAATGCCAGACAGAGAGAGGAGGAAAAAAAGAAGGGTCAGGAAGAGCAAAGAGGAAATTCATAATGCCATGCTGCTTCAGTTACAAGAATGTTGAGTGAAGCAGACAAGCTGATCCTGAATAAGAGCAAGGAAGGGTTGTGTTTAATGTTTGTTTGGGGTTTTTTTGTTACTCAATATGTGAAGCTTTTTCAATTGGCCAAACATGAATTTCCCCATGTTGAGTCTGCTTTGCCAACAACAGTTTTTGCAAAGCCATGTCCCAGTGTTTATTTTGTCCTGTAAGAATTCTCATCTTCTTTTCTATGCTTCTAATTTACTGAAAGTGGAGCAAGAGTGAGCAGCTGGCAGGGTGGTTGGCTGTGGTTACCCCACCACAGGTATGCACTCACAAATGCACCTACACTGCCACAATGTGGGTGGGGAGCAATGCCATTACCAGCGTCCCCTAGAGCACCACCAGAACTCACATAAACGAGGGAGACTGACTGATCCTTTTCTTCTCTGGCTGCTCAGGACTGGAGATTGGTACTGGACATACAGATCCATCCCTCCCACACAGACACCATAGGTCTGTGCAGTCTGTACTTGCAGCTCAGTCCTGATCTGTCCAGGGTCCTGCTCCAAGCCTGGACACTCCCTGGTGCTGATCTTCTCTAGTCAGTGTCTAGCCCAGCTTGAGTTTCCCAGCCAATATCTTACACAAAGAAACACCCATACTCTGCAGCAGTTTGTAGCAGTGCACATAGAAGTAGAATGAGCCAGCCTGTGCCTGGAGCTGGGTGGAACGTGAAGTGCAGGAGCAGGCAGTACCTTACCATGCAGCTGCGTTGGTGGTATAGTGGTGAGCATAGCTGCTGTGCTGGAGCTGGGTGGAATGTCAAGTGCAGGAGCAGGCAGTACCTCACCGTGCAGCTGCGTTGGTGGTATAGTGGTGAGCATAGCTGCCTTCCAAGCAGTTGACCCGGGTTCGATTCCCGGCCAACGCAAGCCCAATTTTGTTGTCTCACCTGCTCCCGATTAGCAGCATGGAGATCGCTGTGTTGTGCCTCTGTAACCCTGGATGACAGACCACAGCTTCTAGTCTGGTCCTCTATTCCCTTCCATGACACACCTTGTTTTAAAGGACAGGTTTCTTCTCATGCCTGGTTCTCCCCAGTACCGTTCCCATGGATTCAGATGAGAGTGATGAAAAATGTTCATACAGCACCACCTCTTGGGGCTCTGAGGACACTCTGCTTTCACCAGTGTATTTTTCCTGCTGAGGTGGCTCTGGGCTGGGCTCCTCACTGTTGGTACAGGAGCTGGATGAGAGGGATTTTAAGTGTTGCTGCTGCAGCTGGTTGCACCTGGCAAGAGAAGCATGCTGCTGTGGCACAGTAATGATGAAAACTGACAATGCTCAGGTGGGGACCAAGGCATGAACTGCATTTCATGAGGCCAGTTATGCAATTTGGGAGTATAGTGGGAGGAGGCCTGTACTTTATAAAATGTCTCAGTGTCACGCTTGAGTGAAATTGCTCTCCATCCTCCACCTTTTCCATCTCTGCAGTGCCAGCTGGTCAAATGCTTTGTCGTTCCCCTTCAGAGGGGATGCTGATATGTACAGTGTCTGTGTTCATAACACAGAGTCATTTCGTATGTAGGACTCTTTCTTGAAAACAGGCTGTGGTACATGTGGGAACTTCATTTGAAATGACCTGGTTAGCAATCATGACTGCTTATTTCAGACATCCTGTGTCACCCACCCACGTGTAGGGCTGCTGACCTATTCTGTCCAGGCTCCAGCACCACAGTGATATGCTAAAGTTTACTGAAATTCAGTGTGATAATATTTTTTGGTAACTAAGGGGTGAAACAGCCTAATTTCTCCTACAGCTTATGGTTAAGAGAAACTGTTAGAAGTTGCTAAACTATTACCCATAAAATTTGAAAAATTGTGCCAACATGTGAAATTCACAGTGACTGGAAAAGGAGAAATATAACCACCATTTTTAAAAAGAGAAAAAAAGGAAGTCCTGAAGATGTATAGGTTGTTCAGTCTCACCTTGGTGCCTGGCAAAATTGTGGAAAAGATCTACCGGGAAACTTTGTTAATGTACATAGAAAACAAGATGAATGATCACAGACATGGCTTCCCTAAGGACAGAATTAGTGTCCTTCTATTCTAGGCTACTGAGACACAGCCTGGAGAAGGGCTCTGAGGGTGTCAGCATGCTGAGGAAACAAAAAGGCTGCAGTCCTACTGAGATTTGAACTCACTGGAATCAAAATCTAAAGTGCTCACAGCTCATTCGCCAGTGGGTTGTGTGTGCCTTCTGTCACGTGGGTCCTTACAGAAGCCCTCCTTGTTGTCTTTGATATCCCTGACCAGATGCAATTCTGTTTCAGCTTTGCCTTTCATAACTGCATCTCTGCATGCTCAGACAGAGCATGAAGGTTTGAAAAATAAGAATTCTTAATTAGCTTATGCACTTTTGTCCCCTTAAATGCCAGTCAGATGCTTTAGGGAATATACCTCTGTGGCCAATCAAAACACTTCCACTCACACCTGGGCGTGCACATACGGGCACCACACATTGCAGGAATTCTCTGAAGAGACAAGCAGAGGCCAGGAGCCCTGGAGGCTCAGGGGAGGATGATGGAGCAACGGTTCACAGCTATTGCAAAAAAACCCCAAATCATCTCAGTATGAAAGGAAGCTGCAGGTGTTCATTGTTTTATTTTGACAAAAGAGCAAAAACTAGAACAACCAGTTGTACTTATAGAAATGCAGAACTACAGCAAGGCAGAAAAAAATTTAGCATTATGCTCTCATAGCTTGTGTATTTATGAGGGTGGAAGCTTGCCAGGCCCAGCAGCATGACAGGCTGTATCAGTTGAGCATATGCATGTCCAACCACACACCTGCAGCCCCTGACCTGTCAGGGACACTTCTGCCTGCCTGAATCCTGTAAGTGGACTATTTCCCAAAAGAACTGTGGCCTGGAGACAGCGCACACTGGAGCAGATTTATCCTGAAGGACTGCTGCCCCAGAGAGGACATACACTGGAGAAAGGGAAAAATGGGAGAAGGAAGAAACAGCAAAGGCAAACTGTTATGAACTGACCACAACCCCCCACTGGGCATTAAAGGGAGGAAATTACCACTGCACTTCCTTGTGCCTGTTAGAAAGAGGCTGTGGGACTGAAAACGGATGAAGTCACAGCCAGCAACCCCTAAGGGCAAAACATGCTCCGTGTTGGGTGAGCACGTGGGTGACATCCTCAGCTTCTCCTCAAAAGGAGGAGTCACATTGCGATGCTGACAGCACATCCTCTTTTTGTGCCTGAGTCCTGCTGTCACAGGGCTGCTGTGAACACAGTGGTGCTGTCCGAGGCAGACACAAGGTGTGTGATGTGCTGAATAGCCCCAGTCCCAGGCTATGTTCCCATCTAGTTTTTTTTCCAGAATGTCTCCCGCTGACAGCAGTTTGGGAAATTATGATTCTGAATTTGTGAAAAACTTGTGCAAAAATCCACCCACCTGCCTTATATGTTCCTCATAAGAGGCTTGCCTGTTTTCCTAAAATCTGATGGACGGGTGGTTGTATAAGACAGGTGAATGGCAGCTCCTACCAGGCAAGCCAAGAACCAGAAGAACCTTTGTCTCTGTTCCGCTTTCAGCAGCACAGTGAGGACTCAGCCTGTGGTTCCCGGGAGGAGGTCAAAGCTATATTAGGAATCGAGGCACCGCAGTGCGTTCATTCGTTGTCCCGGTTTTGGGGCTGGCGGGGTGTTCCCGTCTCCCCGCACGAGCTGTTGCTGCCGCCGCTGCCGCATGCTGGGGACGGGCTGGAATTCCAAATGTGTTTGTGGGAGAGCTGGGGATGTAATAGCAGAGTGGCGCAGCGGAAGCGTGCTGGGCCCATAACCCAGAGGTCGATGGATCGAAACCATCCTCTGCTAGAAATGTTTTTGTTCTCTTCTGGGGCGGCGGGGCCCTTCCCGGGCCACCAGGTGGTGGCGCGGGAGCGGCCGCGGTGTGGCCGGTTAGCTCAGTCGGTTAGAGCGTGGTGCTAATAACGCCAAGGTCGCGGGTTCGACCCCCGTACGGGCCATGCTAGCTTTTCCCGAATTCCAATTTTTTTTTTTCCCGTCCAGTCCTCCCTTTTTTGGCAATGATAGTGCAGGGAAATAGTCTGTAGGAAAACAGGGATCCTGCCTGCGCTGCTCAGCCCTGGCGGATGGTCCACTGGGAGAGCTTCTAGGCTCTCTGTTTTCCCTACTCCTGCTTTTGCAGGTGTTCATTCTAGTTTAAGGATAAACTTCACCAGGTGCTTGTGGCAGGTGCACTGGCTCCAGCAGCCTTCCAGACCTGGGACTGACCTCAGCCGTGACTGGATTCAGGTGTGTGGCACTTGAACCATTGCACCTGCTGGTGCTGTGGAGAGGCTGAAGGTCAGACCTGGGCCTGCAAGGTTTATTGTGACCATCTGACAACATGTAAGAATCAGCTGGGGTACAGATGGAGCTTTGGCAGGACAGTGGAGTCAGCTGTCCTGAGAGAAGTACTGTTGAGGTCTCCCCTCTTGAGTCAGGATGCTGCCCAAGGTCACTGCCAAGGTCAAACTTTGCACATTCCGTGTTATCCTTCTAAAATCTTCAGAAATCTGAAGTCACTCAGGTAGTACAAATTCTACTTGACATCACACATCTCTGTGCAAATATTGACAGAGCTTTAATTAGTTTGATCTGCTTATCTGCTTTAACTGCTTTATAAAACAAATCTCGTAAAATTATCTGTGGATTTTATAGCCTCCCTGGCAATGCTACAGTCAACACTGCCCATTTTAAACAGTGAATAATTGTCAGAACCCAGGTTTGTACAGGAAGTGCATCAGTCAGTGTCCTGCCCCTGCATCTGATTAAGCTCCCTAAGAAAGACAAATGTCCATGTCCCCCACTTTCAGCCACCAGCGAGGCTCAGTGTGTAACCCCAAAAGCACAGATTGTGTCTGTAATCCCAGACAGGTAGATGGGCATTAGATGCCACATAGGCCATTGTATCCTTATCCCTCTCCCACATTTATGGCTCCCCAAAACCACCTTGATCCATCCTTTTCCCCACTTTTTGTTCCTCTCTTGAACATCCCGTAAGACACAATCCAAAAATGCTCTTCCCTTGTATCCCATACTGTGACCTTTGCCCCTAGCAATGGACCATATAGAAATAGCCTATATGGTGAATAAATTAAGCACCTTTATAAAGATGTGGAAGGGCACTGCCTGCTCCTTCAGGGGCACCTGGTCAAAGACCTTTTTCCATGTAGCAAAAGAAGATTGGAAAGGGAGAAAGTGACCTGCAGAGTGGCCCCATTCACCCTCTGCATGGGAGCCACCCTCTGAGCTCAACAAGAGCCCAGGGAGCAGCCAGGTCAGATTCTATAGCATAGGAGAGGGTCCCAGGGCTACTCCACCTCCCCCTGCTTGTCTTCATTCCAGGAGATGAGCTTTTAATCAAATAACCTAATCCTATCTCATGGGGTAGGAGGATTCCCTGCAGACCTGGCTGACCCTAACACCCCTCAAAACCACCCCACATCCTGCCCTGTCCCTTCCAGTGTCCCTGGCACCCTCAGGGGACCTACAATCCCCAGGACATTGAGCTGAAGTGCCACAGAGGACAGCCCCTATCCCAAGGTGCTGCACCCCAGCCAAGCCCCAAGTCACTGCAGCTCCCAGCAGCATCACCAGCTCTGCAGAGCCTGGAGGGAACAAGGCTGAGGTTGAGAGGGGCTGAACATGGAGTGGGGGGTGACAGGGGCCAGAGACATGGCTCCAAGAAGGGATCTCAGGGTTGTAGCTGGAGCTCGGGCATGGGATGCAGCTCTGGGTTCTCAGGTGGGACCACTCTTAAGCATTGACATTCTAGAATATCAGCCTTCTCCCCTTGGGTACCCTTTCCCTCCAGGGCTTGATCCCATAGGACTGTATCAAGCAGATGCCCACAGAGGCCAAAGTCTGCCCTCCTGTTGCCCAGCACTGTGACCCTAACTTGTGCTTGGCTGCCTCCCCTCAGGCCTCTGAACTCCACCACCTCAGTTTCATCAAGGGGAGCAGCTGCACTTTGTTATCTGATCAGAGCAGGAGAAACACAGACCTTGCAAATCTCTTTTTAGCACCTGTTAAAGCAGGCCTGTGAGAGGTAGGTCTTGAGTTTAGGAATCATCACCTAACTCCCATAGAATGAAGACACTTTCTCCTAATTAGGAACATGGAATTCATCAACAGCCACTGAGCTCCCAGAACCATTAGGAGGCACCCTACTGCCTGGAGACCCTCTGGAACCATGCATGGTAACACTGAACTCCAAGAAATCCACTTGCCTGTTTTAGGTACTTGTAAGTGTCTTGCCCTAAGTGATGGAGCTGTTCCCTCCCTTATCTGCCACAACCTCCTCATTTGACCTGGCTCCTGAGGTCAAACACTTTGTAAATGAATAACATCAGCACCACTGGGAGGAGTGAACATGAGATTATGTTTTGGGAGAGATCAGTCTGGTTTCAGATATAGGTTCTAGAATGTAGGAACATTTCCTAGCAGTCTGCATGGCCAAAGAAGTTTTGGAAATAAGAACCAACAGCTCTGTTCCCTGTATTACAAATCATGTTTTTAGTTTAATACATACAACACAAGCAGCTTTACAAGAACAATATATATACATTGTCAACCATCAAAATCCATCTGTTCTAAGGCTTTATTCAGGTACTGTTGCCTCCCCCACTGTTCTTCCCAGAGGTTGCTGCCTTCTGCATCCGGCTTGCACTCGGCTGTCGGGGCATCCTCTGGGCAGATCCTTCCCGGCTGCTTCTTTCGGCCAGAATCTGTGACCCACTGACAGCAGAGCTGGTTTTATTTCTCCCTGAATAAACAAATACATCCATTAATTTTCACATCCTAACCCAAGCATCAACACACACAGCAGCTAGCCACAAGCATTCCCTCAGGAACCATGCAAGAGGCAAAATTCCATCAGTACTCACAAACATCTTCAGCATCCAGTGCAGAAAGCAAATTGGTGAATTCAGCCCAACAGGTATTGGTGCCATGAAACCCAAAGAAGTTACAGTAGAAGCACTTTTAATTATTATGAGGTTTAATCAACAAAGTAACCAGCCACTTTGTTCTAGTTGTTCCGCACAGGAACAGCAGCATAGCAAACAGCACTGCTGGAACACCAAGAGCTTCCAACACCTCGAGCTGGGATAAGTGAAAGGATGTGCCAGCGTCCACTGGTGTTGGAGACTGCTGCCACATCATCAGTTCACACACACTCTTCTCCATATCACTTCTGTCACTCAATGAGCAGATTTGCATCTCCTGTAGTTTTCTGGGATTTTCAGGAAATCAGACTTCTACACAGGAGTTCCAGATGTCCTTATTGAGTTCAGGAGGTGAGAGTTCCCCTCCTGGAGGCACAACTGAAGGGCTCTAAGAGGCAGAGCCAGGAGCAGGAAGCAGCAGTGGATACAAAGGCAGAAGCTGAGGGAGGCAAGGGGCAACACGATCCTGTCAGAGGAGAGAGTGACTACACATCAGGAGGGGATGAGGGACACTGACTTTTCCTGCCACTCCCTCAGGTGAGAAGTAGGACTCACTTTAGGAAAGAGAATAAAAGGAACATGATGTACAGCTTTTACTAAAGACAGCAACCTTCATGAAGCATCAGAAAAATGAATAATAGCAATGAGAAAACAAAACAGGAATACAGTGGGCTGTAGTTACGTTCATGCGATTAAAATGAAGAGTGACATTTTGGCAACCATTAACAGTGCAACTTGCACAATATCAACAGCTGCTCTACACTCTAGAGTCTCCATAGATATGGTTTGGAAATCATTATCTTGGATCAGCTGTGCTATGGACAGTGCACAGTTACTCTCCAGACCATCCTGTCTCCTTGGAGCAGTTCCCTGTCTGGGAACAGGACTCACATCAATATTACCAGTTAACAGCTTGATCCACCAGAAAGACAATCTGAGAACTTCCAAGTAGGAGCAGGTGGCCATTATTAATCTATAAAATTTGGGTGGCACAAAAATCCATTCACTTATCCCAGCCAAGTCAGGTGCTCTTGAAAAACTCTCTTCTTGTCAAGCACGGCAGAGATGTGCCAGCAGTCACCATCCCATGTCAGCCAACCAGCCTTGCCAGCTGTGTTGTAGCTCAGGCACTTGAAGCAGCTTCACTAAAGCAAGTGTTGTTCATGAAAACAAACACGCTGTGCAAAGGTCATACATGATCTCACAGTATTTGAGAAAAAAAGTGGCAGGAATAAAAGCATTATTCACCACGATGCTTTTAGCAATCCTGGACATGTCCTGAGGTGAATATCCTCCCACTGTTCACATGCATCTGTCTGCTGAGAGGGCAGGTCCTCAGCCCACGTACAGCTCCAGCTGTGTGCACACACACACCGGTGCCCTTAAACACTACTGGAGTTAGGCCCCTGATGTTCTGACCCAGCCGAAACAACTTGGGGAGAAAGAGTCATTTGACTGAAGAGAAGCTGCACTCAAAGCAGCTCAAAGCCCTCCATCCCCCTAGCCTCGAAATAACAGTGAAACAAACCAGTTAAACTGCATAAATACCCAGAATGTTTTTGAAAGCAGCCTGTGCAGACCCATGTGCCAGACAAGGACAGCTGCTGAAGTGTGCAGGGACAGGCATGGTTCATGCTTCCCTCAGTTACACTATCAGAGGTAAAAAATTCAATTACCACAAAGCACAAAAGCAGCTCAATGACCATAAACTGTCTGTAATTCAAGTACTACAGACTAACAAAAGGATTTCACTGATATTTTCCTTGGTGACTGTCATGGTTTGACACTGGCCAAATGCCAGGCACCCTCAAAAGCCATTCACTCACCCTCCCATGTTACACCTGGGCAGATAAGAGAAAATTTAACAAAGGGTTCATGAGTTAAGGAAGGGGAGAAAACATTCCAAGGGCAAAACAGGCTCATCTTAAAGACACAAACTGAGTTTCTTACTAACAAAATCAGAGAAGTAAATTAAAGCCTTAAGAACACCTTTTCTCAGATCTTCAAAGCTGCTGTATATCTTCAACAGTTAATACATAACCCGGGCTCTTTCCAGAGCTAAAACATCACTCAAGAGCCCAGATAATTCACCTCTCCTGCTCTTTTGATAAAAGGCTCCCTTCAAGACTGCTCAGCAGAGCCACAGGAGCTTCTCTCCCATCACTGATCAACATTAAACACACCAGCCTTTTCCCTACAAATTCTCACGTGTCCCTGGTTGCTCCTCATTTTGCTGGTTTTCACCACCACATTTGGAATATCTCATTTTATTTCTCTTGCACATAAGATTTCAGAAAGAGAAGATGGGGAAGATGTCCCTCACTTTTCACTGAGAGCTCTATTGGGTCTGATTTTTGGAGCGTTTCTTTGGTAGGGTGGGGGAAAAGAATAAACTGTCACTCAGAGTTATCATTCAAACTGTGCAACAAAACCACACAACAAGGCTGGCATTTACAGTATTCCTCTAAATCCCTTTCCTTTCTGTCAGGTCTTGCCTTGCAGAGCATAAAAAAGAGGGGGGAAAAAAGCTAGATAATCATCCAGAAAACACATACTGAAAAAATTATCCCAATGCAGCATTTTGCTCAATGTCCAGCAGAAAGGAAAGCTCAGAGGCTCAGGTAATCCTGCAAACCTTCCTGCAGGAAAAGCGTTGACAGAAGAGAGACCTCCATGGCCACCTATTCTTCTGGGACTAGAGGCACAGCAGGTTGTGAGCATTCCAGCCTAGACTTCTTGCCATTTTTTTCCTGGGATAAGGAAGAGCAAATAAAAGCTGTTTGTCTGCTGTTTCTGCTGAAGTAGAAAAGTCTGCTTCACCACTCATCACCTGTAGTTTGAGAGGATCAAAATTTATTAATACCTCCTGGGAGAGGAAAGGTACAGCAACTTTTAACCAAGGCAATTTCAGTCATCCAAGAAAGCACAGCTGAGAAATTTTTTGTCAGTTCTAAAATAACTGACATAATGATAACTTCTGTACCAGAAGATAACGGAGGTCTATAAATTGAAGCTAGCTGGTTGCCTACAAGACAGAAGAAATAGATCATACAGAATACGATACAGAAAAAAAATCCTTTTGGAATATAAGCCTGGGAGGAAGGGAGCGGAACAGCACCAACTTCACATCAGGAATGCTCTGTGCACAGAACTCATCCCATGTATTTATCAAGGCCTCTAATTCAAAAGGCTTAAACTCTATTGTTTATGGTAGGAAAAGCTGGAAGGAGTGAGAGTTGCATGATAAGATCCAGAAGGCAACCTAACTGCTCCTCAGTGACTGCAGGAAATCCACTCATTGGAGTGGCACTGAAGGAGTGCTGGAAAAAACCCGAGTATGAGCAACTAAGTAAGAAAACCACGATCAGGACTCTATTAGTCCTTTAAAAGTCACCAATAGGTCATTCCACAGATCTTTCTTCAGAGAAGATATGCAGACCACAAAGTGTCTGGGAATATTTTCAGGTGCAAGGCACACATCGCCACCACTCAGATCCCATAGAGATATTTAATTTACAATTAAAGCATAAAAACCAGTATAATTCACTGTATGATGCAGGAAAATTCACTGTATGATGTATAAACCCCAGATTAAATAAACGTAAGATAGATCCTTTGCATTTCCAAGGGGATTCCATCTGCCGTATCAGAGCTTTACACAGAATTCTCCTTGTCAGCATTATCCTTATCTCCTTAATACAGAACTCTACACTACAAATCCCACATCAGGTTGAACCCTGAGATAACTCAAAGATGAGTGGAAGAGGAATGGAAAGCAGCCAGGATGGCCAGCCAGCAGCACCCAAGAGTACTGATAGTCACCACTCCAAAAGGCTGGTCACAGCTAAAGGCAGACTGCACAAAGGCAAAGAAACAAGTGAGAAAAAGGGATAAACAGGGAAGCATAAAAAATGCAAAGATGGCAAGAAGAACGCACAAGAAGGACAAAGTTGGCAACAAGCTGTATAATACACCTAGGCATATTTATGAAACAACTGAACAGCACACTTACAATTCTGAGGCCTTGAGTGTATCTAAGTATTTACACAGGAAGAAAGTAGTTAAAAATGCAAGGGCAGAAAAGGACCTGTGATTGTCCACAGCGTATTTTTCCACACAGACCATAAAAAGGTGTGAACCTTTGACAGAGCCCATGGCTGGTGATGGGCTCAGTGTTTTTTCCAACAGGCACTGGAGCTTGTCAGAGTTTCCCTGGGCAGGAGAGCATTCTGACCCCTGCTATGCACAACTCCTTTCTTCTTGTGTCAATTAGTTCCTTGCAGCCTTAAAATCCACACACCAAGTGATAGGCCCACAAAGGAGACAGGTTTTGAAAAGTAAGCTCATGTTAACAACACATTCGGAAGAGAAATTAGCTGGGGCAAAGCTTCAGGAAGTAATCTTATGGGAAGACATTCCTTCTGGGGAAGTGGGGAATGTGAAAAAAGAGGTTGGAGTGCAAAGAGTGAGAGAAGCATGGAAGACTAAGATCAGCCTAAAAAAAGAGCAGGGCAATGACATATGCATGTGTATAGAGAGGTAGAAAACTGCAGGGGAAGCGGCAGGGACTTGAGGGTTGGAAACAGAAAACACAGAGGGATGGAAACAGAAAACACAGAAATAGTATGTGAGAAAATGGGACACTTAATTACACAGATGTCTAGTCTAGGCCAAACTCAGCAGGGCTGTCCTTAACAGAACCCTCCCCCTCATACACTCAGAAAAGATACCTGGGAAATTCTTTCTATTTCAAACCAGCACATTCCCTCCCAAATGAAATGTTGAGGGACAATTTTGAACGTAACTCGAATTAAGCTGCATCCAGCTAAATATGCCAGATGGATTGTCCAATACCCACACAGAGCAATTTGCAGGCAGCTGTCATGGATTCAGTTACCAGCCAACACAGAATGCCATGGCAGTGTTCTGTGGGAAAATACAGAGCTACTCATTTCAGACTCCCTGATGCTTCATCAGCACAAAAGCTGAAATAACTACAGGGCATCCCCCACCAATGATCAGAACTACTGCATCAGCCTTATTTTAGCAGTTTTCAAAAGTCTCCCTACACCATGATGTGCTGGGAAACCTAAGCCAGGATCTCATTATTGATACAACAGGAGCAAAGCAGGCTTGGGTGATCCTTGGTGAGGCCAGGATTCCCCTTCAGCCACTTGTCTGCCTTCTGACAGAGGAGGGAGTGCAGGGGCTGAGCTGAAAGGCATGAAGCAGCTTCAGAAGCTTGCACAGGACAATTGCTGTTCTTGTTACAAGCACAGAGCTTGGGCTGTAACCACACAAACAAGTCCCAGTGGTGCAGAAGAGGCATCTCCCCTAGCCAAATGCCTGGTCCTGCATGGAAGCTGCACTGTCCTCCTCTTAAATGGAAGCAGCATCTTCCAAAAAGAGATTGCAGAGCCAACAGCAGTTAGCGCTTAGGTTCTCCTTCTTTACAGCAGCTCCTAAAGGGAAAGGAGGCAAGGCAAGGCAAAAACCAAACACTCCTGCAGAACAGAGCCAGCCCAGAGGCCACCCCCAGACACCCTATTAACACTTACCCAGCTCCTGAAGGATGGACGTGGACTGTGCCCAGAATGAGAACACTCAGTGAAGGAGAAGTGATTCTTTGAAGGATGGTAAGTTTAGATCAAGTACTGGGAAGAAATTCTCCCCTGTGAGGGTGGTGAGGCCCTCACACAGACTGCCTAGAGAAGCTGTGGCTGCCCCATCCCTGGAAGTGTCCAAAGCCAGGTTGGATGGGGCTTAGAGCAACCTGGGATAGTGGAAGGTGTCTCTGTCCGTAGCAGGGAGTGGAATGAGGTGAGCTTTAAAGTCCTTCCAAGCCAAACCATTCTCCTCTTACAAGGAGGACTGGACAAAATACATCCTTCATATTAAAAGGACTTACCAGCACTTCTTATACTCACAGAAATTAAAACACAGGACTAATGTTGTGATAAGCCCCCGCTGAGCTTAAATTCTGCCTAAAGCATTTTCTGAGCATTAGCTTTTCAATGATAATTTTATTCACAAAGGATTTGGCTGATATTAGTGGGTGCTGTGTGACAGCAAAGTCATCTGGGCTGGCAGAAACTAAAAAGAGAAGCTTTCATTCAAAGTGAGTTAGGGCTCTAATTTAACACAAGCTTACAGAAAACGAAAAACCTGACACAGCTGGGAAGACCAAGCCTTCTGCCAAGGTACAGAAGTGCTGTCCATCAGAATTTAGTCAGAGATGAATGTGAAAATAAAGAGGAGGCCGAAGTGCCTCTTCATCATTACCAAGCAACAGCTTCCAAAGAGGGCAAAATCCAAGCTTAGCATTTAATGTTTGACCACAGCAAAACTGTGGCTTGATGGGCACAATCTTCCTGTTTCAGCAATTCCAGTGCATTAACTTGCACCAAGGACATATTTTAATCTTGGGAAATAAGGCAGCAAATCTGCCATACTATCCACTGAAAGCCAAACTAATATTGGAAATATTTACCACAAGCAACACCAACCTTCCCTGAATTTCACTACACTTTGCCTTTGGTTCCAAAGGCTTGTCCCAGAGCACTCCAGGACAACAACGTGTCAATTTTAAAGGGATACTACGACAGAAAAGCATAGCTGGACACACTAGGACTGAAATCTGACTCAGATCAGGAGATGTTCTGCTAAAGATGCAGAATGAGCATCAAATTAAGCTCTCAAGAAAACTACTAACTCCTACAATCTCAGCCTCTCTAAGGTACCTGCAGCAGGGTGGTAGAAGGCAACAGTTAAGGGCACATCAACTCTGCCTTAGGACTTCTGGCTTTTCCTCTTGAGAAATTTAATGCTGATTAAAAAGCAGTGGCCATTGGCCTGTCTCAAACCTGAACGAGCCCACTACTAGCTAAAATTAGCTCATAGCAGTAGCCCAGTGCTAGAAAAAAACCTCTCACTTGTCCAGAAAGTACCACTCAAAGAGCATACATGAGAGAAGAAAAGCTGCTCCACATTACAGACAGACAGGAACAAAAACCTCAGCAACATTCCTTCATAGTTTGAGCAGCCTGTACTTCACACTTGAAAAAAATCCAAGTGCTGCACCTCTCCCATGTTTTTTTTAGGAAAAAGTAGTCAGACAGGTGTCTTCCCTTGCCCCTGGGCATATTCAGAGTAATTTCTCAGTCACATGTGAGGCTGTTCTCTTCACCACAACCACCTTCTCTACAGGGAATTCCTGACCAAGAGCATCTCCTGAGAAAGGGAAACCTGTTCATGGTGAGTCCAAGAACTCCTGGACACTTTACCCACACACTCTATTTGGGCTTCAGCAAACTTCCTGCGTTCCCCTCAGCTGCTCAAAGAGGGGCTGCTCCTTGAGCTCTGCCATTATGAAGGTGCCAGATTGTGGCATAACTCCTTTATCCAAAAACTCACTGCTTTTCAAATTAATCCCCCTCTCAACTTCACTTCTGACAGGACTTGCAAGCACAGCCAAGAAAATAAACATGCCCAAACATCACCACTGCCCCCTTCAGACACATTTTTGAGCACAAGAGAAATTAACTCTTCCACTGGGAATCCAGGCTTAGTGACAGCAGACCTATTTCAGTTACTTCTCTTTAAACCTTTTGGAAGCAATCCACAGAACTGGCAAGCCAAAAGTCACTTCAGGGAGTAAACAGAAATTTTATTAGAACTGGTTAAGAATAAAACAATTTATATATATATATGGCACAAATTCATGGCTATGGTTGTTACTCTCCACGGAAATTAGAGTAGTAAGGACAGATAAATGCATTCAAAAGCAGTAACTGTTTTAGCTAACAGTCCCCCACAGCCTTCTACTTCATCTTCCCACACAAATACCACCTCTAGAGGATGGAAACCACGGCATGAGTGTTAGAAGCCACCACACACATGGGCATAGAGTAAAGGAAGCAACACACCTCTCCTGTTTTTCCAGGGATTCCTCGTGGCCCGGAAAATTTAACTTTTTTTTAGTTCTATACAAACAAAGCAGTGCCGAATAATATTGTAGGATAAACTTATTTTTTCTGTTAAAGGCTTGGCGAGCAGAGCCAGGAGGCTACAAAACGCAGCACAACTACTGCAGCAACCTCCCCGGGCCT
>VZSR01003798.1:15327810-15349460 GCA_013398615.1 Brachypodius melanocephalos
CGCTGCCTCAGAGCAGGGCAGGACCCAGCGAGGGCCGCTGAACGCGCAAAGGGCAGTGCGGCACCTTCGGGTGCGGAGATGTCCTGGGGACTCGCGGAGCTACGGAGAACTCGTGTTCTCGTCCCCAACTGTCCCCTGAGCTGAGCGGCAGCTGTCCCGAACACACTGCAGCCCCGAGCTCAGAGAGTATCTGGCCTTGCATGGGGAAGAAAGCTGGATCTTGGGTCTTGAGTCGCACCGTGGCGAAGAGCTGTCAGACTGAGACTGAAATTCCTCTGTCTCAATGGAAATGAGCTGTTGCCATCAGAGAGGGGTGGTCCATCGCTGCTGTGCCCGGCGCAGCACACACAGGCCCCAGAGCTGCGGTATTAATGGACAGCAGAGCAGAGGTGTCACTGTGTCCCTTTGCACTGCCACGAGAGACCCCATCCCATCCCTACACCAAGCCACAGGAGACATGCTCCCACTCCACATCCCAAGCAACTCGTCAGTCTGTCAAAAGGTGACCTGACCTTGTGCCTCGATGGGCCTGCATCATGCCTGGGATGTTTTGGGGAGGGACACAGCCACACCACTAGCAAGGCACTGGGATGGTCTCACCTGGAAGATCACAGAATCCTAGATTTGGGTCAGAAGGCCATCTAGTCCAACCTCCTATTGTGAGCAGGGACATGTTCAGTTAGACCAGGTTGCTCCAAGCCCTGTCCTACCTGGCCTTGAATGTTTCCACACGTGGGACCTCCACTCCGAGCAACCTGCATCAGGGTTTTACCACCCACACTTCTTGTATCTAATCTAAATCGATGTTCCTTTAGCTTAAAATACCCCTTCTACATGCCTGAGCATGCTGGTTTGGAGACAGGCCTCCAAAATTGTGCAAGGGTAAGGACAGAACTGCTCACAGGTGTCGACTCCAAATTAGGTGGAGGCATCCAAGCAGAGATCTCTTTGGACATTTTCCAAACAGGACACCAGGAGCAACTAAGCGGTTTGGAAGGATGCTGGGAACCATACTGAAGGGACTCAGTGAGGGTGGTCTCCAAGTCAGAAGTTGAAACTTGTCCTTTGGGTCAAACATTTGGTCTTCAGGAAAAGATTAGAGAGGAGGCATTTAGCTGGGCCACGTCTGTGCCAGTGCACATGTGTGCTATGTATGGGCTACCCTGCACATTCCACTGGCAGTCTGAAGGCATCAGGAGGAAATTTCTCTCCTTTACTCTAAACTCAGGCAGCTGAGCTGTTGAGTTATCTGATCCTCCTGTGGATTGCTGTGGTTGGAGGCAAAACACAGGGCACAGCATTCTCAGAGATACTCAAGTAACTTAAGCAACCCTGCTAGGGCTGAGGTTTCAAACTAATCACTAGGCTTGGGCTACAAGGAACTTCTCCAGGCCAGAGAGGCAGGAAGGGGGCATGGATGACAATGTGAGGGTTTAACCCAGTCCCCCAAGGATCAGTTGCTGGCTCTCTCCAACCTCTGAGGTACTCAGGAGCCTTGATGACTTGTGCTGGGATGGGTGATGTGAGGCTTGGCACTAACAAAAGGGCTTCATTTCTAGCAGGTGGGAGACATTAGGGACAGAATTCAGTGAACACACCCCAGCTCCCCAGGCAGGCAAGCTCCAATTCCACTGTCTTATCAGTCTTTTATCCCTCGTGGTTGCCTCCATCCTGCAAAACTGTATCTTTTCATAGAATCATAGAATGGTTTGGGTTGGAAAGGACCTTAAAGCTCATCTTCTTCCAATCCCCTGCCATGAGCAAGCACACTTTCCACTATCCCAGGTTGCTCCAAGCCCCATCCATCCTGGCCTGAACACTTCTTGGGATGGGGCAGCCACAGCTTCTCTGGGAAACCTGTGCCAGGGCCTTACCACCCTCTCAGCCAATAATTTCTTCTTATCTCATCTAAATCTGCCCTCTTGCAGTTTAAAACCATTCCTCCTTGTCCTGTCACTCCAGGCCCTTGTCCAAAGTTTCTCTCCAGCTCTCTTGGAGACTCTGAGGGCACCAGAAGGGGCTTTAAGGTCTCCCTGGAGTCTTCTCCTCTCCAGGCTTAACAGCCTGAATTCCTTCAGCCTGTCTTCATGGGAGACAGCCCTGTGAGCATAATTCTGGTCATGAGGTCCTGTGCAGGGGTAACACAGCCCCAAATTGATCCACAACCAGGCAGAGTGACATGAGGCCACGGCTGCACCAGCTCAGCCCCAACACCGTGCACGAGCTGTTCCCAGCAGTGCTAATCCAATTACAAAACAAACTTCCTTCCTCCACTATCAGGACCTGCAGTATGCTAAACCAGCCCAGCGATTAGAGGGCTTAGTGAGGGACCAGCGATCAGGCAATGAATGACAGAACTGTTTCAGTACCGGGAGGAGGGAGACACAGCATAGGCACTTGGGAGGACACGGGGGATTGCTGGGACAAGTGGATTAGGAATTACCACAAACAAAGGTCTTTAGTCTAACTTTATGCTCCCAACAAGGTTGACTTTAAAGCCATATAAGGTTGCTGATGCTCTTGTGCCTCCGGGGGATTAGCATCCTCATGAATGGGGATCCCTGTCACCTCTCTAGCCCTGCTGGATGCCTGCCCCCACCCATCCCATTCCCAAACAATGCTCACTTCAGTCACAGGAAGGCAAAGGCAGCACTAAAATACCCTTTCAAGAGAAATTCACTTCAAATTTTCTGGGGAGCTGTTCACCTCCCACCACCAAGGATGCTAGAACTGGAGTCATATATTTTTGGTGGTCAGGACAAAGAAAGGGGTTATTTCCCTTTATTTGGCATTGGTGAGACCACACCTGGATACATGAAGAGAGGAAGAGAGTCAGAGTCCTGCTGAGGATGGTCGGGGGCAGAACAAGGGAGTTTCACATCTTTAGCCTGGAGAAGAAAGGGCTCAGGAGGGATGTAATTCCCACAGCAACAATCAAGAGTCATTTTGCTGAAGCAGTCGGACACACAGCTCAGCTGCAGGGCAGTCCTGCTGGTCCATGGCTGGTTCTGGGGAGCTGGTGCAATGCACACAGGTCTCATTCCTCTCATCCCTGTGCTCAGCAGGGATGCATCTGAGATGGAGCCAGGCTGCTTGAGCAGGATTTCACCATAAGGCTGCACAGCCAGCACTGGCTCCCAGGCAGCTTGCTCCCTGCCAAAGCTCCTCAAGAAAACAGCCCCACACTATGTGGGGAGCTGCATAGGCACAAGAAGCCTCTTCTTTCCCACCCACAGCCTCCAAGAAGGCAGAGGATCCCCCGAGCTGTTCACTGGAGCCATCAGGGCACAGCAGGGCTGCTAAGTGGCACTTCAAACCTTTCAGGTGCAGAAAGGGCACCCAGCAGCATCGCTGCAGATTTGTCTGTCTCCAGCCTTTCCTGCAGGCTCTGGGAAAAAAGCCCTCCCACTGGAGTCACCTCCATCCCCACTGGACAAAATGCCTCCCTGGGATGGAGAGAGGCAGCCAGAGCTGCCAGCAGCCAAGTGGGCTGTAAGGAGACACCGACCAGCTCAATCCGCTGCCTTTTAAGGAGCGGCAGAGGCTGAGGCATCCTGGAACAACTCACCGCATTTCTGCAGGCTCCCAATCACAGGGTGCATTCACAGACCACACTGGCCATGCCCCACGGCCCCCACAGCAGCTCAAAACTGCAGGGCAGCCAGGACAGCCACCTCTGCTAAGATCGAGTCTGAAAAACCCCAAAGCCACGGATGGCAGAGCAGGGTTCCTGCAGTGGCTGCAGCACTCACCCACATGAAGTCCCCACAGTCCCATCAATCACCTCAGTTTCCCCCAGCAACCAGCAGGGACAGCTTCTTCCTGGCAGCAGGCAGAGGGGAGGATGATGCTTTCACAAAGCCTTCATCAAGCCACTGCTAACTCATCCCACCAGTGCCCAAGGGCTTTGCTCCACTAACAGGAAAGGTTTTGCTGGTCCAGCAGTGAAGTTGCTGCTGTCATCCCCACCCAGAGAGCAGAGGGGAAGGGGAATGTGCTGCTGGGGAGTAATAGCAGGATGGAGCTTAGGCTGACGCATGGATAGAAGAAACGTATGTGCATGGGTATAGGAGCAACACCAGAAATAAGGTTAAAAGGCAAGGTATGTATGAAACAATACAGAGCACCAGAGAGAGGTTCAGCAAAAAAAAGAAGAGCAATCTGGCCTAAAGACAAAGTGTCAGCAAGGCAAACAACAGGACTAGAGCCAGTAAATTCTCAGAGGAGATCAGGAACTCTGTGAAATTCAGGGGCTTTGCCTAAGATTCATGAAAGCTGAAGGAAAACAAGAAGGCAAAAGATCCCAAAGAGCACCCTCTTCTACAGGGAGTAACAGGCAAATCAAAAAATCAGCTCATCACTGCCCACAAAGGGTCTCAAAGACATGGCAAAGGACATGACAACCAGCATTCTTTGTCCCTTGTGTCTCAGAGGACTGCACTGGCTGGAGGGCACGCCAATCTCAGTGTATGCAACGGCGCAGGGAAAATCAATTCCCTTAAAGATTTTGTGTAACATATTTTCCCTTTCCACTGTTTTGCTCCACTGATCTTCCACTCCTGGTGGGATGTGGGCACAGAGTCCCATGAAGCAGGAGACAACCATGCACCGCTTTATTAGGCAGTGGTGCTGCACACATGGCCAAGGCCGGTCACTATTTATGTTTGGCAAAGGATGGCAGTGAGTACTGAGCACCAGTGCAGGTGAGGGCAGCCTGCCTCACACCCTGCATGCCTCGCTGGCCCCAGGCAGGTCCTGCTCACCCCTGCCAGCCTCCTGGCCTGCGGGCACAGCCGTTTCATGTCTCACGGGCAGAGCTAGGCACCCTCATGGAAGTACCTCAGGCCTGCTACCGGATGATTTATCCCTGTACTCGCAAACACCGCCCCCCTCCCTGGACTCTCCAAGGTCCCAGCTCCAGTCCTGGCATCCCAAGCTCTGCCAAGGAGGCAGGTGTGGAGGTGTGGACAGCCGGCAAGCCCCACTCAGCTCCTCACACAGGGGGTCCTTCCAGTGCCATGCCAGCACACAAACCAGTGGGAGCCCCTGGGAGGGCAGGACGAGGGTCCTGGCTGCAGCAATCCCCAACAGCACTGGCTGTGCCCAGTGAGCTGCTCGTGGGCTGACGGTCTGGAGCCCATCCTTGGCACGGCGGCGCTCAGCCCTGTGGATGGGCCAGTTTTGGGTGCACCCAGCCTTGAGCCTGGCTCGTGGGGGTGGTTCCTATAGGGTACGGATAGCCACCGGGTAAAGCAAGGACATGTGCTCGGCCCCCTTGATGGGCAGCTTGCGGCTGGCGTAGTGATGGATGATCTCCGGCACGCTGTCGAAGGGCGGGCTGTGCTGACCCAGCACGTACTTGTTCTCCTGTGTCCGGGATAGTTTCATGTGCATGAAGCCCTGGCTGCTCCTGCAAAGACAGATCAAGGCAGGGTTAAGGGGTACAGCTGGCCCCAGCCTCCCCTCATCTCCTGACCCCCTGATACAGGCAGCCTGCCCCTGCAGCTGAGGGGGCACCGCTGGCTCCTGTCTGCAGCCACAGCCCTGCCTGCACCATCCTGCTCCTGGCTGACTCCAACAAAGCCCACAGAGCAAAGGAGGGACATGGCCAACGATGCTGCACTGTGTCCCCTTGGGGAGCACAGCCATGCAGTGGGGTGTGTAGGGCCCTTCCGAGGTGTGTGTGGGTAGGGGTGGCATCACCTGGGCAAGAGCAGGAGAGGCACTTGCTGTAGGGTCACAGAGGGGTAGTGGCTTTTGCTCCTTGCATGTGACAAAGCCCCTTTTGCAACTGCTCTGGCTCTCAAAGTAGCCCCTCAGCTCCCAGATCTCCAGCCTCACTGTGGCAAACCAGGTTTTTCTCCTTCGGCGCACAGCCAAAGGATTTTCTCCTTCCCTCTCTCCCCATGCCACTGCTGCAGGCTCCATAAAACCTGCTCAGCGTAGCAAGACCATTTCCCGGCACAGCACGGGCACCAAGCCACGCCAGGCTGTGCAGGCAGATCCTGCCACAAACGCTGATTCCAAGTGACGGACTAATGGCCCTGTTGCTATTAATTTGCGTCTCCGAGGAGAGCCGCAGCCTGTCTGCAGCGTCTGGATTGCACATTATGGCAAAATATTGATGACTTAAAAGCAGACAGGACCTCATCAGTGATGCTGAAATGTTTCTAGTGCTGCACAGCCCGGCCCCATCCCCCCGGCTGGAGACGGGCCATAATGGACAGCCCAGCTGCATTAGCAGAATAGGTTTGCAATCCATTTAGAGAAAGAAGCAAGGAGCCAGCTGTCCTGGGAGACAACCACAGCCCCTCAACACGGGCTGAGGAAAAGCAATAGCTTGGCCATGTCTTGTGTCCCAGTGGCAGGGAACCAGAGCGCTGCCACATGGAATCACAGAGAGATGATACTGGATGTGTTTTGCCCAAATTGTTCTACAGGTCTTTGTCACAAGCTCAGGGATGTGATGAGATTGCACCCCTGGAGAGATGACTGAGGGAACAGGTTGCAAACACCAGCAGCCAGGACAAGGGGTGGGTGCTGCTCCTGCTGAACACCTTTGCAGGCACAAGGAAGCTTTGCAGTGTGGTCTCAGCCACTCTCATGGGGGCACAAGCCAGGAAGGACTCACTCTCCAAGCATCTGAGGCAATGCATGACCCTGTCCATGACAGGCAGCATGGGGCTGCCTAGCCTGGACCAGCCAGGACTGTCATGGCAGGGTTAAATCCTTCCAGCTCCCTAACCTGCTCCTGGCTGCTCTCTCTTGTGCATATTTTCCTGTAAAGCAACACCAAAGAATTTTAGGTCAGCATTGGAACACTTTTCAGACCATGTCCTTGGCTGTGCCTTCTTCCTCAAGGAAAAAAAAAAAGGAATTTAAAAAAAGTAATAGAGCTGCAGACAGCCAGCTTACAGCTATCAGCTATATAAGAAGCATCCCAGGGGATCTTCCTCGAACAGGCTCTACAGAGAAAGGCAGCGGAGTAAAAATCCTGCTCCAGGGCTGTGGGTTCTCCACAAACTCTGCAAGGACAGGCAATGCCCAAGCAACTCCTTGATGGGCTGGGGAAGGTGAGATACTGCTGCACACAATGGCCTAGCCACACATGCCCTCTGAGAGGAGGGTTTTGCCATAAGACTGAGGATGATGGCAAGAAGTAAAGGAAAAACCACTAAGAAACAGGTGACTGGCTTGTGTAGAGGTGATGGAAAGCCACCTTTGTTGATGGAATGTCACCTCCCAGGCACTCCAACACACGTGCTAACGCCACTCACAAGGTGATGGCGAGACCTCTCGCAGCTTCAAATGCAGCTCACTAACCAGAAGAAGCTGTTGCTCCAAAATGGCTCACAAGCCAGGGCAAGGAACAAACACAGAAAATTAAAACATTGGTAAAAATTCTGACCAAAACCAAAAAAAAAGCAAAGCAGGGAGCTCTTCTAGAAGCATTTGCTGGCTGATCTGAAAGCTCTAAATTCAGAAGAAAGAAAGAAAGAAAGAAAGTGTATTTTCAGTGGAGCTCCTGCCCTGGTTTGGTGCTGAAGGCAACAAAAAGGGTGAAAAAAATGTGGAAAGAGATAGAGCAATCTAATTCACAATTGTGCTACTGGGAAATAAACAGAGAGGCTGAAACCCCTAGGGAGCAATGCAGGTAGAGACCACTGGGGAAACTCAAAGTATACTGAGAAAAGCATAGGGTTCTGGGGCCTGTTGTTGGGCAGAGATAGCTGAAGTGCCCAATGAATACTTGTTTCCCATCTGGCAGGAACAGACCTAATATAGCTGTCCAGCAGAAGAGTAAGAAGGTATTTGCTCATCCATCATCATCTTCAGACAGTAACAGCTTCGATTTTGTGGATTCGTGCTGCCCCAAGAGCCAGGAAAGAGCTAGATGAGGAGCTGTGGGCAGTTCCCCCCTGTCAGGACATATGCAGAGATGCTTCATGCCATTTTGGCATGCGGGGAATCTGGAAAACTTGGGGAGTATGTAAAGATTCCCCAAAAAACCAAGCAGAAACCAAGCTGTGCTGCGGGATGAGGTTTCCCTGCTGGCAAACCAGAGCAGGGTAAAGCCCTTTCTACAGCTGTGCAATGGATCTGTGGGCAGGGGGAGGCAAGGATGGGTACCCACACTTCCATCAACAATGGGCTCATACAAACTTTCTTTTCTGATGAAACTAAGCTACGAAAAAGGGAGAACAAGGAAACAAAGCTGGAAGCTGTAACCAGACACAATTGGCTGAGAAGTGAGGCACATCATCTGATCCATCTGAGGGATTATTAGCACTGCCAAGGAAGAGCAGTGAGAGGTGCTTTTGCATCTTCCTGAGAGAAGATTTTGCCAGACACCAAAGCAGAAACCTGTGCCACACCACAGAAAAGTGTGGACTTCATACTGCAGCCATTTCTGCCCACTTGTGGTCATCTCATTAGCATGGGAAAAAATCATTTGGGGCACCGACCTAAGGCACCTGGTCACCTCTGCTGTGGGTGCACACCCCCCCAGCCCTCACTCACTTCAAGGAGAGGGAGAAGTCGTTCTTGCTGGTCTCGCTGTTGCGCACCAGGTAACTGGCCTCCTTGCACAGCCTCAGCAGCGTCTCCGCGTCCGTCCGGCTGATGGCCCCGTGGTACCAGCTGGAGAGGGACAGGGAAGGGCTGTGCTGGGCACAGAGCAGGCACCACGGGAGGGGCTCTGCCCTGGGGCAGCCCCAATGCCAGCACCTCCCCAGGGACTGCAGCCACATTCAGCAGAGGGAAGGGGGTGGCACCACAGGGGATGGGAGACAAGGGGCAGGGACAAACAGGCTGAAATGTGGAGCCAAGGAAGAAAGGAAGAAGCAAGTCTGCCCTGGGGCTCCCTAGTGCAGGTGCAAGGGTCAGGCGGGACTCACCACTGGCTCTCCAGGGGCAGGGCAGGGTCAATCCTCTCCCCAACAAAGGGGCCAGGCTCAGTGGTCAGCGTCTTTGTGCTCTTGAGGCTGCTGGAGCCATGCCTGAGGACAGCCCTGGCCTTGTCGTCCCTGCAGGGCGAGGTGCGGCCATACCCCAGCCCCTCCGATGGACCTGCAAGACAGACACGCATCACAGGCTGGGATCCTAACCCTGTCTGGCAGGAACAGCCAGAGCCACCCACATCACACTGGGTCACCTCACACTGCCCCATCCCCCCAGTCTGAGCACGGGGCAGCTCTTGGGCTGCTGCTCACTGCAGTGCACAGGCTGGTTCCCCACCCTGCCAGGCCTGGAGCCAGTAGCTGAGCCCATGGAAGACACTTCCAGGGAGGTTTCAAAAGCTCAGGAGGTTTTGCTAATGGAAAAATAGATTCAGTGCCTGTGGTACAGAGTTAAGTGAGATGCAGCAAGAAGAGGTTCCCCAACCTCAGAGGAAAAAATTACATTTTAAAAAAAGAAGGGATAGATGGAGCAAATGGAAGCAGTCAGTTTGGAACCGATGGACACATTTCTGCTGGCACAAATAAACATGGGGTGAAAAAACAGTTCCCCGAGGTTGGAAGGGGATATTTTGAATGCAGGTACCTGCCTGATGCTGCCACCTGCCTGTCACCAGCCCAGCCATGGCCATGAGCGCGAGGGATTGACCGAGCCGTGCCCCAGGGACCTGGCCTCCCACTGCCTGTTATTTCCACGCAGGATGATTTCAACATTAACAATATCGTTTCTCCTTCTTCCCAAGAGTTCATTATTGTTCCCTGTAGCACCAACCCCCTTGCACAAATTACTTATCGATCGGGCAGAGCTGCCACAGCGTGGGGCTGCTAGGGGCTGACACTGTGGCAGCACAGTCAGCCCAGAGGAGGCTGAGCCCAGAAATGCCCTAGGACTACTGAAATGCCCCAGACAGAACAACTCTCCATCCTTCCTGGCTGCTGCAGGGGGAGGCAAAAAATAGCCAGAGGAATGTTTTACTCTCTAGCAGGGCATCCTCTAAGGCAGCTGTTTGAGTGACACTTTGTCCAGGCCCTATGCGGGTGAGCAGGACTCCAGCCCCACCAGCACTGCAAGGAGGGGAAGGCAGCCAAAAGCAAACACAGCCAAAATCCTCTGCACCTTAGCATGGCATAAACCACCCTGAGCACAGCTCAAGGAGGAGGTGGCTGGCATTATGGCTTGACAAGCCCTGCTTTTGCGGCACTCTGGCTTTTCACCAACCACGCTCGCCCTTGTAGATCACACACAGGCTTCAATTTCAACTCATCACCTTAAAAAATTGGGGCAATCGTTAAAAAGCCAGACAATCAAAAAGTGTTTGCTGGCGGCACAAAGTCATTGCGTTACAGGCTCAAAAGAAATGCATTGCACCTGTCAGAAGGAGACAGAGGCATGTGCATGATTAAACAGGATATTAAAAACAAGCCCTTAGGAGGAAGAAGACATCCTTCAAGACATTCAAGTCGCCCCCAGACAAGGGAAATAGAAAATGAGACAAAACTCTGGCAAGATAAACTTAACACAACCAAGCAAGGCAAGTCAGAGGGGAAAAAAGAGCCTCTGTATTGCTAAAACCAAGAAAAATGACAAACTGATGTGTTCATCAGGAGCAGGATGCATGTCAGAGCGACTGTGAGGATAAAAAATGATGGGGGAAAAGAAGAGGCTGCATAACAGAGATTAATTTTTCTTGACACCTGCATTCATGGCAGGAAGAGGATCAGAAAGCTCCCACCTGCCAAGACCTTTCCTCTTCAGGACTGATCTCAGCCTGCAGCATCCCTATGGATTTGGGAAATACCCAACAAAGCCCTGGCAGAGCGGCTGCCTGAGTGCCCCCACCATCAGCACCAAAATAAGGCATCACCTGCAGCCTGTGCTCAAGCCCACCCAGGAGGCAGCAAAAGCCACACTGGGTTTATCTTATGAAGCTCTGCAGGGATCTGGGTAACTGCAGGTAAGGAAATCAGACATGTGCACCTGCCATGTCACAGTGCCCACCTGGACAGCGTTAGTGACACACAGGCAGGCTCGGCACGCCGCTACACAGGAAAAGGCAAATCCCAGTTCCCCCCTGCTAACAATGCAGTCATGGCTTTCCACAAACTCCTCCCACCTAATGCTCTCGGCAAAATCCTAATTCACCACAGCCTAAGAGCAAGGTCCTTCAAATATTAATAAAGGGTTAAAAGAGAAGCAGCAGTATTTGGCTTTCGTAAGTGAGACTGCCAGCAGCATCCAAAGGGGATTTACCCAGGGGCTCTGTGCACAGCACACACAAAAAGGCCTTCACAACAAGGCAAAACTGAGATGACAAAGTGTACCTGGGAGATTTGGCTGCTCATGATAGCAAAAGCAAGAGTGGAGAATCCACAGGGATCTCCTGACACTAAGCAGCAACATAATAAAACAGCAGAGGAAACGGAGCAGCGCTAAATGATGAAGGGAAAAACCAGCCCCAACTTCAGCACTGGGATCTGAATTAGCTGCTAACACACCTGTAAGGGACCTGGGCATTAAAAGTCGCAAGAAAACACTAGCTAAATACTCAGTGCAGTTGTTGAGAAGACCTTAAAAGCAGCCATCAAATGTTGGGAATTTAGAGGCAAAGAGGAGAGAACAAAAGGGACAGTAACGACTCTGCTATGCCATGGAATAATCCCGCAGAGCAGCTCTGCTGCTTCCAGCAAAGAGGCACCGATGAGCTTGTGCCTCTTTGCAGCAGGAAGGTGCAGCAGGACAAACATCTGGTGTCCAGCACAGGACAGCTGAAGGGGTTGGGAGGAGCTGGGGGAGGGCAGAGGAGGAGGGTCCTGTCTGGCACTGCCCAGGGTAAGCCCCGAGGCATCACAGCAGTCCAGAGTCACTGCAAGCATCAGCTGCAGCCCTCCCGGACTCGCCGCTGTCACGCAAGACCCACCATTGGCGTCTTCGTAGCTGTGCTGCGGAGGGATGGGGGCACCAGCCTCCCCATCCAGGGGGCTTTCACTGCTGTCCAGCTGTCCCACCGGCGGGGGCCATGGCAGGTCTTTAATGACCTTGATTTCAACTGGATGGGGGGGTGGGGAGGGTGTGGGAAAGGGAGAGAAAGAGAAAGAAAGAAAGAGTTTAGGAAAAATCATCAGCAACACCAGAGGCCCACAGAGAAGGAGAGCAGTTGTGAGGGGAAAGACCTGAGCACTAAATTCCCAGGAGCCCTACACCAGCTTGGCCATCTCATCCCCTCCACAGCAGCAAGCACGGACAGGCCTGAGGTGGGGCACATTCCCAATGGAGAGACCCTGCTCTTCCATCAGTTTTTCCAGCCAACCCTCTCTGGGGTTTGGGGGAGTCTGCAGTCACCCCTTTCCACATACTTGTCTGTCTGGGGGTCTTCGCCAAGCATCCCACTGCCATCTGTGCTGCCTGTGTATCTGTCTTACCCTAGGTACCTCCCAGCAACCCACAGGGTCCACATTCCCCTGCCAGGCACCAGTGGGTTGCAACCTTGTGCCAGTAGCAGCTGCCCATCAGCAGGGGTCCCATGGACCCCAGATGCGGGAATGGGCCTGAAGAGATATTTTGGCATCACTGGAGAGAATAAACAGCTCATGAGAAAATGCTCTGGCTTCAGAAAAAAACAGGCAGCAGGTCCCAGCGTGGTCCAGGGAACAGTGACCTGACTCCCTTGGGACTCGGCGCAGGCCTGAAGCACCCTGAGCAGCACCCACATGTGAGCCAGACCTGTGAACACACCACCTCCATCCAGGGCTATCAAGCAAGGCAGCTCATCCAGAGCACAGACACCTCAGCACAAAGCCCAGCCCAGCAGAGCATGGTGTTCCACGAAGGAGCCCAACATGCCGAATCCTCGGCACAGGGTGCTGTGGCACCTGGCAGCCCCAAGCACAACCAGGCACTACTGAGCCCAGCACACGTATCTCCAGCTTTCAGCGTCCAAACCCAAAAGGTGAACCACCCCCCAATCCCAAATTCCCACATCTCTCGCTGCCATCATCTCCACACAGTGCCACCAGCCTGAGCACCCTCAGCAGCAGCTGCAGCAGACACACAATGCTGCAATTAAAATGCATCCTAGATAAGAGCGTAGCAATTAGCCAGCACCGGCAAGGAGCCAGCGCTAATGCACAGCATGGATTTCCTCATTACCAAATACAAACACAATTGATCCCACAGCACGGATAAATAGGTCAGGGGGGCTGGACGAAGCCTGGACGAAGGCTCCTTGGGTATCCTCCTGCCCTGAGGAAGGAGGGATCTCCTTGAGCCCAGGATTGAACCTACACCTGCAACATAAGGTTTAGGGTGTTAATTTGCACCAGAGGCTGTGACTGGAGCACGGAAGAGGCAATGGGAGACAGCTGCTGGACAGGTTACCAAGGCAGCTCTATCCATCACTCTGTCCAGCCTGGCTCCCTGCTCAAACAGCTTCTGCAAGAGCACAAGTAGTCCCTGAGCTACGGGAATGCAGAGACCAATATTACTGACCCCCTGAAGATGAAGGAACCCCGAAGATCGAGCTTCACAAAAAGTGTTGTTTGCTTTATGGCTGCTCCCATCACTCACCTGCAAAAGCTTTGGAGATCCGCTCCTTCTTCCATTCCCAGGGCTGGTCATATTCCTCTGGGGGCCGCTCATCATCCTCAGGCAGCCGGGACTCCCTGGGCCTGGGGCAGGCTGGGCACTCACTGTCCATGTCCAGCACTGGCTCATAAGGAGTGTCATAGAGGTGCAGCGGCCGGGCAGGAGCCTCCCGTAAGCCCTTCTGGCGGATCTCTATCCAGAGAACAGGGAAAAGACCATGAGCCTTCTGCCCAATACAGCCAGAGTCCCCAAAACTCTGCTAGATGGCAGGGCTCAATGTCACCCGTGGATGAAATGGGGAAGGGAGCATCAGCAGAGGAGGAGACAGCGAGCAGCTGCCAGAAGCAGGAGAGCTGCTCGGCAGCACCAAGATCCCCACGATACCACACCCCCACTCCTGGGCAGCCTGGCAAAATGGGGTCCATGTGGACAGAGTACCCCAAGCCTGATTTCCTGCAAGCAGTGAGGCTGCGTTTCTCCCCTGGACACCCTGAGTGGTTGGTTTAATAAAATGCCCTTCCCTCAAGCAAAACAAAGTCTCTCCCACAGGCACAAGCAGCCTCTCCATTGCTTGCTGGTTTTTCCAAGAAATATAATGGTCTACTTCAAAAAGCCACAAGAGCTTTCCAGAAACCACTTGCTCCAGGAAAACCACAGAGCTGCAAAGCAGAGCCAGAGCCAGCATGGTGACCCTGAGCACTTCCTTCAGGAGCACACACTCCCAGCTCGCCAGCTTTCCAGCCCTAGACAGGCCCACTGGGGGCCCTGCTGCTGCAGCAGACACAGCATGTTCTGGCCCAGTCCTAACTGAATTAAATAGCTCCCACATCCATCTTAGTTTTAAGCCAGATGCATGGAATGTCAGGTCTCTCCTGGCTCAGCCTCGCAATTGGGGTCCTGGGGGACAGCATCACAGGGAGAGATGTGCCCACAGTGCTCAGACAGTCCTTGCATGCTCTTGCAAACCCAGTGCACAAGGATAAAGCTGGGAAAATTTGCCTGCAAAATGGCTGTCCTCCACCACAACCGTCACCCAGGTTTGCCTTATGTGGGGGAGCCGATGCTGACACAGGCTGCAAGGAACAGAGTACAGTGGGCACCAAACTCAGGGACCAGAGGCGTACAGAGTGGCCTTTGCCTGATGCCTTCCACCTTACCAGCCATCATCTTTTGGGCTTCATATGGCTCCATATATCCATCATTCTCCATCACCTTCTCCAGCCCTGCCTGGCTACCTGCCACCTGTGCCGCATCAAAGGGATCTGCGTAGTCCTCCAGGACAGCCAGCTGGAAGAGGGGAAGAACAGGAAAAGGGTTAAGGCACTCTCTGCCTTTATCAGGAGGTGGAAGGCAGAGCTCACCATGAGCTCCTCCAGCAGCAGCCAGAGCAGCCACTGAGAACCCAAGTCCACATCATGGCAGCCCTGCAGAGCCCTGCAGGCAGCTGACAGCTTTCCAGGCACCAGCACTCGGCTGTGGAAATGCTCCAGCCTTTGTCCCGAAAGCTGAGATGGAGCCAAGCAGAGCAGAAGGCAGCCCTGCCCCTCCCTCACCATCAGGCCCCAACTGCCAGCACCCACACACATGTCCTGGCCAGGTCCCCACCACGGTGCGGGGCTGCCAGCAGTGCTGTCTGTACCCCTCCATGGCACACAGATGCTCTCCTGCAAACAGCCACATTTCCTTTCCCAAGGTGGAGAAGGGGCACAGATCCCAAAATAGGGGTGTCAGCTGGCACTGGCACAACTAGGAACTCACTGGTTATTTTCCAGGGCTCCTGTGCACTCATTTGAAGAGCTTTTCTAACAAAAGGGCTAAGAATAGCCCATGGCTTCCTCTCCATTCCTTCTCAGACCTCCACAGCATCCCCAGACACATCCTAAGCTAAGTAAGACAAGATAAAACCTTCCTCCAGGAAGCAAAGCCAGGAGCTTCTCAAGTGCCATGTCACAGGGTCAGCAGTAAATTCCTGGGATTTATGTTCATTAGTGAAAAGAGGATCCTGCAGTAGGATATGGGGCATGTCCCAGAGCTCAATCCCCTCCAGCACTGGAGCCACATGCTTGCTCTAGCATCCCAGCAGCTTCCCAGTCAGAGCACCCCACCACATGACACTACAGTCCCCAAGAAGCCTGGAGCTGTACATCCCACCTCCAGCCCCAAAGCCTGCTCCCAAAGTGGGGCCAGGCAATATTTCCAGCAGCAACCAAGTGTACCCAAGCACCTTAGCAGGGTCTGTTCACCTACCAGGATGCAAACCCCCAGCTTGGGGGATTTTGCTACCACAAAATGGGCTATGCAGATGTCCCAGAGCAAGGACCAAATGTCCCAAGCACGGTGTGGCAGCCGCCCAATCCCACCTGGTGCCAAGACTCCATCCTCACCACTATGCTGCCCCTGCTCCTGGCCAGCCATGGAGACCATGGCTGCTCACACATTCCTCTGCAGCTCCAATAATCAGCTTAAAACAAAAGATTTCTCCCTCCTTCCTGCGCAAAATGCCCAACAATAGCCTGTGACAGAAAACTCAGCAGGAAAAGGGAACAGGAACTAGAACTGTAAACACCTCCATGCAGTCTCAAGACTTGGCATCCCTGTGAGCTACATGAGGCACACGGCTCTCCGTGCTGGGCTCACCTCCTCCCTAAATGTCCCAGCTCCATGGGCAGCCAATGCACGGGGAATTGGGTCAGTTCTCCCAAGCCAGGGCACGAGCAAGCAGATGATCATCCCTAGATCACACCCCAGCAGCCCCACAGGAGTAGAACAGGGTTCAGACATGGGAGCTGCAGATGCTCTCACCCCTCAGCAAGGTGGCAGAGGACAGTGTTCAGAGTACTGGCTCCACCCCAGGCAGGGGGGGCAAGCCAGGAGAGGGCTGCAGGAGCAGTCAGCTCCCAGCTTTGCAGAGGGAGACAGGCAATCTGCTCTCCCCTCTGTCATTTGAGGGGTGACATGGCATCACTCAGGCCCTGTCAGGCACTGGGGACACAAAAAAGCAGTGCTGAGCACAGAGGTCTGCAGCCCTTTGCTTGCCACCACCAGCGCAAAATTCCCCAAGGGAAACAAAAGTCAATGGTGGCTTTTACAGCTGCTTTGTCAACCAGGACCTGCTTCCCACCTGCTGCCTGCGAGATCTCAAAGAAGCTGCTCCAAACAGCCAGGAGATCCCACGGCCTCTCCCATGCCTTGAAAGCTGCAGAGGCTCTTGCTGTACCTCAACACCTGCAGAGCACAGCCCTGTGACAGCAACAGCATCTTCACACATGCGCTCAAGACAATGGAGGCACGGGCATGCCAGCAGCATCCCTAGACACACAAATGCACCAGCTCAACCAGCCAAGGTGGGTGAATGGGCAGTGCCATGTCCAATGCTATCTCCTAGCAGAGCTCTCATGGCTCCAAGCATGCTGGGGGCTGTGAAATGCAGTTTGCTGACCCTCCTGGGGTTAGCTGTCTGTTCCTCGGGCCTCAAGCCCAACCTGACCACATTCAAACCTGCCATGAATCACATTTCCTAGACAGGCCCAAACCTATCTTGCTGCTGGTGCCAGTCCTGGACGCTCTCTCTGCGCCATACACACAGAGCAGCTTCAGACAGCGCCAAGAGGCTTCCCTGCATGCAGAGGTCACTGTCCTAGAATCATTAAGGTTGGAAAAGGCCTCCACATCAAGCCCATCATCAACCCTAACCTTATTTCCAAATGTATTTCCTCATGTTTAGGTCTGGCTTCGCAGGGAGGAACACATAAGCTCCAGCAGGCTCACAGAGTGGCCCCCACACAGATGCTTTCAGGTCTAGAAAGCAGAGGATGGTGGAGAACCCTAACAGGTCTCTGTCAACACCCCTAAAACTGGGTATTTTCCCTGTAGATGTTTGCAGAGGCACTCAGCAGAGATTAGATGGACTCTGTTGGCAGAGGATGTGGTTTGCTGGGTTCAGCTCAGACCCAGAGCAAATGGCTTTGATTAGGGGCAAGCTCCTTGGGTTTGGGGGGGGGAGTTTGCCACTCTGGTTTGCTTCTCCACTGCCTCAAGGATGCCACTTCATAGGAGCAAGGTCTCCCAGCTGTAGGGTGATGAGAACACAAATTCATTTGTTTTTTTAAATGGTTAGATGCACAAGCAAACCCACAAGAATGGTACCTCAAGCCCCAAGACAGAGGGGCTGGAGGTTCCAGCCAGTGCCAGGAATGGGACAAACAGCAGGGATCATGCAACTACTGGGCACATCCTAATGCCCTTGCACGTGGGGCCGTATTACGGTTTCCCAGGAAACTGCATCTCTGACATTTCCTAATCTGAGAAATGGACTTTATGAGCTGTGCAGGGCTCTCCGCAGCAGCCACAGGACAAACAGCTCCTTCCAAGAGCGGGAGAGGGCCACAGCTGCTGGCAGGGCAGCTCCCAGGGGTGTCCTAAGCCCCCCCACTTTGCTCAAAGGCCATGCATTTCCATCCTTTGCTCATGTTCCACGTTGCTGAGGGAGCTGCTCACTGGCTCACATGGCTGTGGAGGGATTGCCTGCTTATACATAGCATGAGCTTTGCTAGATTTGAAATATTTTCGGTAAAAAGCAAAAGCCTGACATGCAAAGCCACCATCCCAGGGCAGCTCTTGGGGCAGACCAGTCCTTCAGGGAGCAGCCAAGCACCACTGGCACCTGGACATATATCCTGCTTGAGCAGGAGTGTTTTTCACATATTTATCTGCCACAGCAATGCACACCCAGATCCCTGCTGCAGCACTGAGGCTGGTCTTGCTCTATTATATATGCCAACAATAAGGGAAAAAAAAGAAAACCAAAACAAAATTAATGCAAAGAACCAAATCATCACTGGGTTCTCACAGTCAAACAGCTTTTATGCTGTCCACGAGTGAAGGTGACAGATCACGGCTCTTCAAGAGCATTCACAGTTCAGACACCAAAATCTCATGGCAGAGCCAGGGTTCTTTGTCCCACCTTGCCCAGAAACATTCTACCTGCCACCACCTTCTGCCACAACAAGATGTTCCACTCTACACAGAGGCTTTCAGAGGATTCCTGGAGAGATCCTCCACCTTAGAAATGAGTTTCCCTCCCTGGAGATTAAGCATGTTTGGGGTCTCCTCAGAAGATCGGTTAAATCAAGCAAACTCTGTCAGGTGCAGAATTCCTCCAGTTTTACACATCTGGCAGCTTGGCTTTCGGCAGATACTGAAGCCAAACGCAAAAGCAAACACAGTGCTGACCTTCCAGGAAGGGTCTGGTGCAGGGCCCAGAGGGGACGACTGGGCCCGGCAGGGAGCCTAGGGCTGCACCCGTGGCACAGGAGAGGGCACGCGGGACAGACAGCACAGCATCAGCACGGCGTAAGATGACTCAGTTCAAGGAGGCTCTCACAGGAAAGACACACACCCAAGAGCTTCCTGACCGGCTGTTCCCACACCCTGCAGCACTGACCCTGCACTCCCAGCAAGAACAGCAGCAACAGGTCCCGGTGGGCTCAGGTCATAGGTGTCCTCAGGCAGATCCCCAAGCCCATCCTCAAGCATGCCCTGGGTGCAGGCAGCAGAAGGTCCCTCATGGCATCTCTCCTCACTGCATCCCAGTGGTGGTTCTTCTTGTGCCTAAGCCAAACGCAGCACGGGAGACATCTCCAGAGTATCCACCTGGCTCGGGTGAACTGCACAGAGCCAGTCCATTGTCCACTGTGTGGGGAAAGGCCTGGAAGACCAAGTAGACTGAGGAGGACCTGTGCCATCCACACCATTTCCAGCAGAGTTTGGAAAGCAGCACAAGCCACTGCAGAGCTCGCTCTAAAGCATCCCCACAGGATGCTGCAGATCCCACGGAAGGCACAAAGATGTGACACCTCATGCTACAGCAGCAAAGCATCGTGCAGGCCAGGCAGGAAGGATGTGCCAAGATGCTTCTGCCCATTCCATTCTCCAGAACAGGCACGACAGCTACAAGCAGGCACAGGGTGCCCAGGGAACACAGTCCCCGGCCACAACAAACCACACAGTCTCAGCCAAACCACACAATCAGGAACCCATGACTGCTCTTTTCACTTCTCTCCATCCTAATCTTCCCCACTTGCAAGGACTGCGTATTTTATTAGAGTGATTTTCCCCATCAGTCATTTAAAAAACCCCTCTCTGCTCCAGCAGCTTTGTCTATACAAAGAATTGTACTTCTCCTTTAATCTCCAGTATCACCACAACCCAAGGGATCTGCAGTCTCAGTCTCTGCAGCAGGTAGGGAAGAGTGCCCACAGCCTGTTCCTAAGTCTGTGAGCACCGAGCCCCCTGCACAACCATCATCTCAGCAGAGGCTCCAGCCCAGCACCAGTATCCCTTCCCTGTGCCAGGACAGCTTGATATCAGAGCAAGGGTCACAAGCAGAAGTAAGCCCCCAGCAGGCACTTCCATCCTCCCGTACCACCTCCAGGAAGAGCCACCATGATGTCTGACCAGTTGGGGAACCCTCCCACTGCTCAGCCCAGTAGATGTGAGCTGCAAAGGGCTTTTCAGCCCAACAGAGTTGCTCCACATGGTGGATGCTCCCTGGCTCCTCCAGGAAAACTGTATTAATGGACAGCTGCAAATACTATCAAATATTTCCACTTTTACTCCGGTTTCGCCCAGGCTCTGGAGCTCTGTGTCACATACCAGAACCCCAAAGAATCAGAAGCCTCCTCCCTACAGTGGCATGCAGGAGACTTTATCAGTAATCTAATCACCGCTTCTCTTGGAAAAACGAAGGGTCTTCTTCAGCCTAGCATGGTTAGCAGAGTTTCCCCGAATGTATCCCAGCTTCTGACTTTTCTCCAAACTTCTCAGATTCTCCCCAGCCTTTGGATCCCCAAACAGCCTGGCTGTACCTGTCAGCAGTCCCTGCTTCCCACAGCTCTGGCTCAGCCCTTTGCACATCACAGCCCGAGTTCACATGCTCCTGCTCTGATCCTGCAACACATGTTCCAGAGCAAAAACCATCCAGATTGCCTCAGCAAACCACAGCACCATGGTGGCACCTCTGCTGCCTGCAGCAGCCAGACTACCCTGCTCAAAAGGGGAGCTCTGCTGGGCCGCTCCAGATATGCCCCAAAAACAATTAGTACAGGCAACTTCCCAAGATCCACCAGCAACAAGTTTTTCTATCTGCTTAAAACATTCTCTAGCAGATTTTTCCCGGTGCTCATTTCATTTTCCTGGTGCTCATTTCATTGTGCCGCCCGGCAGTGCCAGGACCACGGATGGCATCACTGACTGTATCCACGATTCCCTCCGCCAGCCAGATCTGCAACCTCGTCGAGTTCGCCTGACAAGCCCCGTCTTGCAGGCAGCAGCGCTAGCGGGCACTAATTACCCCCTCCTGCCTTTATTTACGCAGTCCCCGCATCAGCCTCTCCTGCAAGAGGGAGGCCCGGCACCAACGGCCGCAGCCCCCGATGGGCTTAACCAGGTCTCTGTGCCACTGGGAGCCTGTTCCCCCATGGGGAGCCTCTGCCCAGCTCCTACCTCTTACCGGGGATGTTTCTCGCCTCCTTGCCAGCACTGGCAGCTCCAGGCTCTGCTCTCAACCCTGGCGAAGCCGGCGGGGGAGGCGGCAGACAAAGAGGCGCTGAGGCTCCCTGACAAAGCAGCACGGCATCTCTGGGGGTCCGGCCACCGCCGCTGGCATGGGCAGCCCGGGCAAGCGGGCAGAGGGAGATCCGCCAGGCACGGAGCGGTGGGAGGCCCAGGGTCACCGGCCCCAGCGACAGAGGGCACCGCAGACGGTGCTGTGCTCCTCTGCGAGCGCGCTTCCCGCTGGGGATCATACCTGCCTCCCGCGGGAGCCGGAGAAGCCGGGGCCGCCCCCGTTCCCGCTGATGCGTGCCCGGCATGTCGGTGCTGCCGGGGCGCAGAGGGGGACGCGACACGGGAGCCCCGTGGAGCCTGGCAGTGCCCCCTCCTCGGTGCTCGAGGATCCTAACCCTCTCCTTATTGTGGATGCTAACAGTCTGGAGGGACCACCGAGGGCATCTCCGTGACAGAGGCGCTCAGGCTCCACTGCCCCTGGAGTCCCGGTCCTGCTCCTCACGGCAAGGGCCGAGGGTCCGCCGCGGTCACTCGGGGCATCGCAA
>VZSR01003798.1:15349560-15362858 GCA_013398615.1 Brachypodius melanocephalos
CGGGCCCGATCCGGCCCCGGGGCTGCCCCCAGACACACCGGAGCGGCCTTCGGCACCAGGGGAAAGGCCACCGGGGAGGGAGCCGGCGAGGCAGGGCGGTAAAGGGTCCCTCACGGGATCACAGAATGTCCTGAGCTGGAAGGAGCCCACGAGGGTCATCCAGCCCGACTCGGCGGTGCAAAGCCGCTGTCTGGGAGGTGTTTGATGGGAGCAGCCCCGTGCGGGACCCCCGGAGCAGTTCGTTTCAGGGAAACACCGAAACACGAGGCTGGCGCTGTGGACCCCCACAAGAAACACTGCGGGAAGGGATGAGCAGCGACAAGGCAGGAAGCTGCTTGGGAAGAACGCTGAGTTCAAGCTGAATGTGCGGAGACCTTGGAGCGAGCATGCAGGGCTGATCCCCAGCACGCGGGCTGGAGGACATCCCTTGGGATGCAGCGGGAATGTGGCACTGGGAGCAGTGTGTTGGAGCATGGCAGCGGAGCCCGAGGCCGCTGCTGCAACAAAAAGCGTGCACGTTCTGACTGCTCCCCCTGGACACAGCCGTCACCAGCTGGCAACCTTCTCAGCTCACCCGCCACTGAGACTGTGTCCCCCAGCCCTGTCTCCAGACCTAAGCCCCCAAATCCTTCACACCCCTTCCTAAATACACAGTGTCACCCAAACCTCCTTCCAGGCTCTCAGGCTGAATCCCCTGAAGGCTATGAAGAAAGAAAACGGCCAGAGACGGGCTGCTCCAAGAGCAGGACCGGCACAGATGTCCCACTGTGGATCTGTGCAGAGGCATCCAGTGAGCAGGGACAGATGCCACAGTGTGTTCTTGCATGTCCTCACACCATGAGCCATGGTCCAGCACCGTGTGGGGACAGATGCTGGGATGTTGCTGTCAGGGTGCCTAGCTAGGGAGAGAAGTTTCTCATGGTGACCTTCCTACCAGCCCTGTGCAGGAGGGAGGGTGAGGATGGGGCTGCCAAGGAATTGAGCTTCCTGTGCCAGCCTGGCATGGTACATGCTCATCATGTGCCCAGGGAGCCCACTGAGTCCCAGATTTGCTGCCTCTTTGAGCACACTGCTGCTTGAGAAACCCATCCACATTTGCCAGGTCCAACTGGAGACCAAGGAAGCTTCCTCCCTAGGGAGAAGACAGCCGTGAAACCCAGAAAACAGCACTGGAAATTTCAAAGCATAGGGATTGCAAGATGCAAAAGGCATCAGGAGAAAAAGCATCTGTGAGGAACAAAGTGATCACCAGGCAGTGTTTGTGGTGTAGCAGCAGACCTCACTCCCAGCAGATGGTGATGAAGAGACTTATTAAAATGCAGAAAAGACAGAGACTCAATAAATTTGCCTGTCCAGCATTTGGAAGGAAGCAGGGCTAATGGCACTTGAAATTGAAAGCACTTCCACCCTCTATCAGTAACCAAGGAGGATGTTCAGCAACAGCTGTAGGAGATGGCTCTTGTTAAATCCTCAGGCCTGGAAAACACACGCTCAGTGTCTCCAGAGAGGGGACCAAGGAGGGATCTAGTTTATGGTGGTGTTTGGTTTTTTAAAATACTACCATATCAAAGGAATTGCAGAGGTTCTTCCTTCTCATCCAGTCCTGGCACATCCCTCACATGACTCCCTCCTTGGAGAGGCAGCTGTGCTGGGGCCATTCTGGGATTTGACAAAGGTCTGTGGTCCATGCCCATGTAAGGACCCCAGCACCTCCTCAGCATTTGTTGGGCCTGTTTCTCTTCCAGCGTGGCCCAATGTAGCCCTGTTCTCTGATCTGTGCCTCTGAGGCATCACCTTCTCACCTCAGGCTTCAGCAGAGCTTGGAGGGGCGTCAAAGTCCCTGGACTCACCTGAGCCCTCAGATTTGAGCTTCCCCTGGCCATTGGCTTCCCCTTGGCCAAACCACCCACCCAGCAACACAGGCAGCAGGTGAAGAGAACACAGCTGAGGTGAGAGCCCCCTTGGGAGACTCTTTTGTGCTTGGGGAGTTTTAAGGGGCTTCCCAAAGGAGACCAAATGACCTTACCACCTGCATGGCTTGGCACAGCCACAGGCTGCTCGTATTCTTTTCTGCAGTCATGACGAGAGGCTGGTGACCTCCCTCTGTTTGCAGTGGTTCACTTCAGGTTTGGAGGAGCAGGGGCAGATTTCTACATTCCCACCACCAAACCCAGAATCTGCAGCTTGTACTGCACCTGGTGCTGCTCCAATCCCAACTGTTTACACATTCCATATCTTTTGTATGTTGTGGGGCCAGGTTTGATGCCTGCACTGTAGAGACTGACCCGGATGCCACCACGGTGGCTGTGATGCTGCTCTGCCTGCGAGTCACCGTGGCTCGCGGTGACAGATGGCTGCCATGGAGTGTAGGGACTGGCAGGGGACGTGGGGTGGGACTGGCAGATGGGAGAGGATCAGGGAGTACACGCTGCACCACTTGCGTGCCAGTCTCCACATTTGAGCTCCTCTCTCATGCAGCCGCTGCGGGAAGCATCCCCAGGTAGGATATGCAGCCCTGGGGGCTGCCTGCTGCTGGCACTGCCCGCAGCTCACGGAGCCCCCGGGAAGGAGGGAAGGATGGCTGTGAAGCCGTTTGCACACAGTGCTCAGATAGGATGAGGACAACACATGGCGGTACAGAAGTGATTTGTGGTTCATTCTTAGGCACCACGGGCATAGGGGAGGCAGAAGGACTTTCTGCAGTTGTGTGCAAAGATGCAGAGCCGGTCCTCTGCACTGGAATCTCTGCTTCGCCCTCTTCTCCACCTCTGAAGGGTCCAGGAGCTCTTTGCTGTAATCTCTGGGCTGGTGCTCACAGCATTGCCCTTCCTCTTACCAAAGGAGCTGCTTGCCTGGGTAAATCCAGACAGGTCAGAGCACGCACCAGGAAGAAAATGCCAGGCAATGTCTTCCAGGCTCCTGCCAGCCCAGCGGAGAGCTGTGTGCGTCCTCAGCCTTCATCCATCCTCCGGGGCCTGAGGAGCTGCGTCAGCTGCCCTGAGTGCTCCTGGTGCTCACCCTCAGCTGGGGACAAGAGCCCTGTTTGGCAGCTGTGCCAAGAACAGCACACAGGACCTTCCCAGGGCTGAGGAGAGATCATGCCACGTCTTCCTGGAAAACCTTCTCCTCCGGTTTAACCTTGGGTGGTGCGGACGCAGCCCAGCGTCCCCCAGGCGGCAGCATCCGGTGACTCAGAGAAGGTCTCTGCCCCTGCACACTCCCGGGTGACTCACCCCCAGGTAATGTGGGGGCTGAATCTGACACTTGCCAACGTGTCACTTGAGTCAGGTGCTGGGTCGGCTCTTTCCTCTGATGCCAGCATCGACCCTGGCTTGCAGGAAAGCCTGCAGCTTCTTGAATCTCCAGGTACTTCTTCCGCAGCTTCAAATAAAAGCCATTTGCAGGAGCTTTGGAATGCCTGTGTGCCAGCTCCTTTCCTCCCCGGGAGCAACCCACATACACCCCATTGTGCAGCACAGCAGGGACCAAGAGATGTCACATCTGCTGGGTGACAGCCGAACCACCTCCGGGGTCTGGGTACAGCAGGGGACATGAGGGCTGGAAGGTGGCAACTGTGACACCAGAAATGCTTCCTGGGAGGCAGCCAGGGAGTCCCAGACTGATAAATGACACATCTGTTCTCTGCAAATGAACAAAAATTGGCATACGGAGGAGGAAACTGGCATCGTTAGGGAACAGATGGATAAATATGACATATTGGGGAAGAGTCGACACAGCTCTCTAGCAGTGAATTTCTCTTTTCCATAGCTAGTGGCTTTCTTGGAAAAAGCCAGCAGGCTCCTGAGGGTGATCCAGCAGAGGTCCCTGCGTATCAACACGCAGATCTTTCGACAAGATGAGGTCAACGGCAAAATCTGCAATAATATTGAATTATTCTGGAAATTGTGGATGCATGCTAAGAATTGCAGGAGGCCTTTGAGAAGCTAAGCAAGTTGGCAATAAAATTAAACAAAAGCCAGTGTTCGAGAAGTGACACACATGGGGAAACCAAGCCCAGGCTCTTGTCTAAAGTGATGTGTTCTGAGACTGGGAGCTCTGACAGTCTGTGAAACTGTCCCCTCAGCACTCAGCAGAAGTCAAAACCTCAAAGACTCTCTGTCAAGCTGATAGGAAGGTCAGGAAAAAGGAGAGATGAAATCGGAGGTGTCACTATTCCTTAGCCAGTCCCAGTCTACATGCATTTCTGGTCCCCCTATTCCAAGGATACAGCAGAGCTGGAAAATGTGCAGAGAAAGGCAACAGGAGGATCCAAGGTCTCTGCACACGGGGTCTGTGAAGGACCAGGGCTCTTTGGCCCAGGAAAGAGACAGCTGGGATCACAAAGCAGAGATCTGCACAGCTGGGGGAGGTGGGAGAGGCTAAAATAACAGCAATAGCACAAGGAGGAAACTCATCACACAGTAGCCCTCCCTGCCAGGGGCTGCTGCAGATGCTACACGGTTTAGGAAAAAGACCAGAACAAATCCACAGAAAAAAAATCCATAAATACATATTAAATACAAGGAGTAGCACAAAGGAGACTTGTGAGTTTTTAGAGGCAGGGATCATGTCCAGGGGAAGTGTTGCTACACATTTGCACCAGGAGACCATCAAAGCCTGGGCAGGATATGCACAAAGCATGTGTCTTTACCAAATGGAGCAAATTTCTGCGGGCACTTTTTGCATCTCCCCTTTACTTTTTTTCTGTAAAAAAGAAAAAAAAATCATTATGCAGTTGATAGTATAATTGAAGCAATGCTAATTGACCAAAAGAAGAGATGACAACTTGCTGAAAGGCATCTGCCAGCTTGGAGCCAGATCCATCAGTCACCACCTCAGCCATGCCGAGCCTGGTCCCTGCCTCTGCTCTCAGCGCTGACAGCCCTCTGCACATCACGACCCCGAGCATCACAACTGCTCCGTGGTGTGCTCTGTTATTTCATTAACACTTTGACGAGGTGTGGAGAGCCCTGGGACACTTCATTTCCACAAATTCAGCAGCATCCTGGAGAGAGGCCACTGAGAGAACTGGGTGACAAGAAATGAGAGAAAAATAACTGCAGGACTGACACCCAGAGGGTGAGAAACAATTCTTTCACTGACAAATGCAAGGTTTGAGGGAAATTTCCAAAGAGCCATTATGTGAACTCTTTGATGTTATTTTTTTTTCCTGCAAAATCACCTTGTGTGGGGTCACGTCCCAGAGGGCTGAATTGTCCCCACTCAGCTCCCATGGGGACAGAGGAACCAAGACACAGGAGCTTTCCTGCAGCAAACCCAGGATCATGACAGATGCTGGCTTGGTGGCAACAGCTCTATTATATCATGCAAATTGCATGGCCTCATCCAGCCACCCATTTCCACATTCTGACAGCCAGGTGGATGCTCTTGGGGCTTCAATTGTAGCACAAATTCAGTCCCTTCATTACTGGCCCTTCGTGGGGTTTTATTTGCTCCTACCAAAGGGTTTGATCCTGCAAGGGCAAAACAGCATCCAGCTGGGATAAAATGCTTGAATCCCTCTTCTGAATGAACGAAGGAAGCAGGACCAGCTGCAAGAGTATGGATCTGAGCTCAATAGCAAGTGGTAAAGTGGAATTGATTGGAGCTGCCTGCACTCATCGATCTGAGGCTGAGCAAACTAAGGAGCTGAAGCATTTGCAGCTCAATCAGGGCAATGGACTGGTGGGGGCCTGTGCTGGAGGGCTGGCAGGGGACCTGAGTGCCCCAGGAAGGGGTTAATGGTGGGTTTGATTAATCCAGCTGCAACAGCCATGCTCACACAGCTGGGTCCATCTTCAGACAGGCTCGCTGGCTTTATGTTGCCTGTGGGGTGTGAACCACTCCTGGTATCCCCTTATATCTCTTAATAGGGCTGTCATCAGCTGTCAGGAAGATGGGCTCAGTGCACAAGAGCAAATCAGTGGCCATTCCTCCCACAGAGAGGGGATCAATTGCAGTTGCCACCAGCCCAGTTTCTCTGAAAGGGCTGAGAGGCAGAAAATGAAGGTGAGTTCAGAGACCAGTGCAAGAAGAGGAGAGGGCTGGCAGGATGCCTGGCAGCTCATGGTGGCCTGGTTTTTTGCCCATTCAGCAACACAAAGCTGGGTTAAGAGGTGGCTGTGTGCAGGCCATAAATCCCTGCAGTGGGAGGAGGCTCCTGCTGTGCACATACAAAGGCAGAGTGAGAGCTGGGGCTGGCAGCTGGAATCAGGCAGGCCACTCACAGACATGTGGCAGCATTTATTTGGGGCTGCAGGACGGCTGATTCTCCCCTGGGACTCTTTCCTCATGTTCCATCTTCAGCTGCATGCTGGACACACAAGGAAAGAGCTCAAGAGGCTGCTCCAAGCTGTGCTCCCTGGGTTTTGGACAGGACACCTTTGGTAAATCCCTGCTCCATACATTTTTGGGTACCATTTTCTTTGATTTCTGAGTGTTGCATCCAGGCAAGGGCATCCCAAAATACAGCCAAGCAGAAAATCAGTCTGTTATATCCTGTTTGTCTTCCCTTCCAGTTTTCTTGCTGGCAGACTGGAAGATGTCCTTTGAAGTTCAGGCTTTGGAAGTACCAGGACCCACCTCATGTGCTGTTGTGGGCTCAGAAAGCCTCTAGAGAGCATCACAGCTGAACACTCATGTCAAGGAATGCTCAAGTTTTTCTCATTCAGTCCTTGGTCCATGTTTCATGAGCTACAATCACAGAATGGTTTGGGTTGGAAGGGACCTTAAAGCTCATCTCATTCCACCCTCTGCCATGGGCAGGGACACCTTCCACTATCCCAGGTTGCTCCAAGCCCTGTCCAGCCTGGCCTGGAACACTTCCAGGGATGGGGTAGCCACAGCTTCTCTGGGCACCCTGTGCCAGGGCTTCATCACCCTCTCAGGCAAGAATTTCTTCCCACTATCCCATCTGACCCTGCCCTCTGTCAGTGGCAAGCCATTCCCCTTTGTTCTGTCACTCCAGGCCCTTGTCCAACGTCCCTCTCCAGCTCTCTTGGAGCCCCTTTAGGCATTGGAAGGTCTCACTGGAACCTTCTCTTCTCCAGGTTAAGCCCTCCACTTCTTGCAGCAGAGAGGAGAAGCAGAGGGGCTCCAGCCCTCAGACCGTCTTTGTGGCCCTAGAAGAGGATGGTGGGGACAGTATGAGGTCAGGTTGATTGCAATTGTCTCCCAGTGTTTTGTCCTTCACTCCTAAAACGCACACAAACCTTCACCTTCAAACTGTCCCAGCCCCAGAACCTTTCCCTGCTCTTCCTCCAGCATCCAGCTCGCTCTGCCCCAACAGTGCCTATGGGTATGGGAATATGGGATCCTGGGCTAGGTGGTAGAGTTGCTCTAATTTCCTTAGGAAGGAAGGTGGTATTTCTACAGCAGAGCAATTTCCAAGTTGGATTAATGGCCTCTAAATAGCCAGAGAGGACAGCATTGGCTTGCACCACTGCTTTTCCATCACCAGTAAAACATAGACCGCCTCCTCACAGCCCTGGCATCCATCCTGCCTCCCCAGCACCAGGACCACTCCTGTGGCTGCTTCAGCAATCTGAAAGAAAAAGAGGAGGTGGTGGGGATTCCTCTGCCTCCCACCTGCCTTCCTGAAACTGGGAAAGGAGGCCAGGGGCTGCCCCAGTGAGGGAACAGCTGGAGAGGCTGCTCGAGGGGCAGAGCAGCCGAGACAGCCGTGCAGTGATGAACTGCGCTTGTCCTTGTGCCAGCTGCAAGATTTATATTTGTGCCACAGAGAGGCAACATCTTGGCACAGCAGCACTCCCTCTCTGGCTGCAGTGGTGTTTTGACATTCCAGGCACCTTTAAAATCCCACTGAATGCAACCCACAGGCATGAGAGGGCTCAGAGAAAAGACATCGAGGGACAGAGCAGGATGGGAAGAGCAGAGGAGCCTGCCTGGAGCACCCATCCTGCCCGGGTGCTGAGCATCCTAAAGGGATCAGGTTACCCAGGAGACAGACGGGGCTCTCAGTACTCCCACAAGCTCATCTCTTTTGCTTCACGCTGTGTGAACACATCCTGGCAGGTCCAAACCATCTGGACTGAAAAGCAGGTGGCAAAGGGCAGGTGGGGCCCTGACAACCCGGCAAGGTTTAATTAGGAGTGCTCGCGTCCCAGCTCTGTTGGGGAGGGCAGCCTATGGCAGAAAGTTGCACTGGGACAGGCCACCACTGCCAGCGATGGGTGGCAGCAGTTTCTTGCCTCCTCCTTCTCATCCACACCCAGTACCTTATCTTTGTGTCCTTTCACACCTCCCTGCTCATTTCCATGTTTGGCTGACTCTCCTGTATCACTGCAGTGTTATCTCAGCCATGCCTGTTCCAGCAGTTGAGGTCATTGTAATTCTGTCAGCTTCCACATTCTAGAGACATCCAGCCAAACAGCCAAAGCACAAGCTCCGCTGCCTCCCCCATGCCCCCGAGGAGCCCACCCTGTGTGAGCAGCGCCCAGCACCCACCCGCCCACCTTCAGCATCTCCTGGTCAGCCAGTCTGACATGGGAGAGCATCCCATGACAAAGGATCCCACCATTGCTGAGGAGCCACTGCTGCACACCAGCAAACTGCTGAGGACAGGATGAGGTGGGCACAGGCAAAGGGAGGACAAAAATGGCAAAAACCATTCTGTCTTCCTCCACCACTCTGAACTCTTTTGGGCCGGTTAGGAGCAGGATGAGCTCAGAGTGGCAGGAGCGATTACTTCACAGAGTAATCAAGGTGCACAGGGCATTTCTCCAGTTTGCTCCAAGCCTCAGGAAGACTGTTAGATTTGGATTTTCCAGCTCTAGCAGATACACCAGGATGGATGGGGTGCAGGGACACGGCCAGCAGGGTTGTAGGAGTCCCCTGCCACTCCCTGTACCCCCTCCCATGGGAAGTGCATATGTGTGACAAGTGATGAGCTCATCCCATGGGAAGGAGCCACTGTTTCTATGACCAGCTCTTCAGAAAGAATGAATCATGCTGCAATCACTTTAAAATATTTTATGTCAAGAAATCTTTTTGATCACAGATGTTTGGAATTCTTTGCATATCTGTGAAAATGAAAGGACCTTCAACACTGGGAACAGGAAAGCAGCAGCAGTGATGAGAGCAGTCATTAGGTATCAATAGGTGCTTGAGCAGGAGAAATGAGTCCAGCAGAGACTGATACCTGTTGCTGTTTCAGGGGCATAGAATCCTTAGTTCCTCACTTCTCCAATCCCTCTGTGGCCAGTTGTTCATTAATCCTGTGGTTGGAAGAAACTTTACTCCCTGAGAAACACGGAGGGGAGCAAGAGGTGAGGTAACAGCTCAGTGAACCGGGTTGCCCTAGGATACAGAGGGCTGGGATGAGGGGAAGAGGCAGGATCAGGGCCAGATCAGGGAGCTGGGCCAAGGGCAGAGGATGAAGGTGAGGGGGTGAACGCCGCAAGTGGGGTCAGACACGGACCGAGACTCAGGGCTGGGGCCAGAGAGTGGGTGAGGGCCGTGAGAGCAAGGCCCGGGCTGGGATCACGATGCGAGAAGCGCGGGACGCGGCTTCGTGCTGCCCCGTGGGAATTCCCGCGGGGGAGGAGCGGAAGCACCGGGACATGGCCCGGCCCCGCCACACGTCAGCGCCCGCACCAACAACACCGCCCGCGCCGCCCCGCCCGCCCAGAGCCCCGGTAGCGCGCCGTGATCGTATAGTGGTTAGTACTCTGCGTTGTGGCCGCAGCAACCTCGGTTCGAATCCGAGTCACGGCATCGCCCGGCGGTACCACGGCACACGGGCTCTGCTTTTTGCGATTTCCCCCTCAAACTCCGCATTCTCTGTTGTTTTTGTCACGTCGCGCCGATATTTCATTTTTCTTTCTTTTTTTTTTGCCGGTTGCCGGAGGGGCTGCGGGGCCGGGCCGAGCTGGGCTCGACCAGCGCGATTGTCCGCGGGCGCTGGGGAGAGAAGGAGAGGAGGGACAGAAAACAACAAAATAACTCAAGACAACACCCCTGCCATTAAACTAGAAATAATAAATAAAATCATAAAATTACATTCAAAAATAGACCAAAATGAGAGGAGAGGAGGAGAGAATGAGGTACAAAGTAAGAGAAAAATTGAAATAAAAATAGAATTTAAAAATTAAGTTAAAATAAAATGTACAAATAATATAAAAATAAAATATAATTACAAATTATACCACTAGATGAAGTAAAATAAAAGTAAATATAATAAAATAACTAAATAATTAAATTTAAGATAATAAAAAATGAACCATTAAAATAAAATTAAATATAAAAATAGAATATAATAGAAAAAACGAAACGAAAAATAACACTCGATGACATAAAGGTAAATAAATAAATAAAATTTTCAAATAGAATAGAATAAATGAAAGAAAATATTATGGAGCATAAGAATAAAACAAAGTTAAAATAAAAACTAAAAAGAAAATTAAGTTACATTAAACAGGTAAAATTAAATAGAATTAAATTTTTTAAAATACACTAAATAAATTTAAAAGTTAAAATAAATTAAAAACAATAAAATTCAAAATAATGAGAGAAAACAACGAAATTGAATTGTGAATTAAACCAATGCAGAAACGGCGACGACAAAAAGCAGAGCCCGTGTGCCGTGGTACCGCCGGGCGATGCCGTGACTCGGATTCGAACCGAGGTTGCTGCGGCCACAACGCAGAGTACTAACCACTATACGATCACGGCGCGCTACCGGGGCTCTGGGCGGGCGGGGCGGCGCGGGCGGTCTTGTTGGTGCGGGCGCTGACGTGCGGCGGGGCCGGGCCACGTCCCGGTGCTTCGCGAGTGCCTCATGCGGGGCTGGGGGGTCTCTCCCAGGCGTGGGGAGGGAGGTTACACCAGTATCACCCCGGCAGCTTTCACGGCTTCCCCCTCTGTCACCCACATACTGACCTGCGCCATCGCGCCCTCGCCCCTCCCCACCCCTGGCCGGCTTTAGCGGCGGGATTGGCCAAAATCCACAGGGAGAGGCGTGGAACTGGCGCGGAGAGCCGTTTGTTTACCGGGCAGCGTGTGGCACGTGGTCCCCGAGTGCCCCGTGGTGTCATTAATCACCAATGTCTGAACTGTTTCTGCCAGCCCTGGTTTGTCACTCTCGGAGCCACATCACTTCACCGCTCCCTGTGCAAACAAAGAGCATGAGGTACCAAACCTGGGCATGCAATTCCCATCACGCCTCGTGAAAAAGTGGTTTCCAACACACAGTGCAAGGGGTCACTTCTGTTGGCTTCCACCCCGTCCTTTCTCAGGGGCCAGGGAACACGACCTCATGCCACTGAAGCTTTGGAGGCCACGTGTGCCGCACTCTGGTTTTCTTTGCGAAAATTTCCCTGGGGTGGGGTAAGAGTTTGATTTCTACTTTCAGTATCTCTCCTCCAGGCTCGTTCTGCCTGGGAGGAAAGTCTCCCGGCTGACCTTTCTTTGGATGGCACGGTGCGCTGCACGGCCACGCCGCTGGCCCCCCCGCACGCCCGGGTGTGAGCCCGGGAGGAGCCCGAGTGCCCAACCCAGCTCTTTGGACCGAGCTGTTAATGGGTAACCGGGGCACGGGACCGGAGCTGCGGGACCGGCGGGGCTGGCTGGTGAGTGCGGGGGGACGGCGGCTGCCAGGGCGGGAGAGCCGCGGGGACAGGGAGGGCACGAGGCCACCGGGGGTGTGAGGACGCGGGGGATGAGGCCACCGGGGGTGTGAGAGCGTGGAGTGCAGGGACACAGGGCAGAGGGTCCTGTGGCCACGCTGCTCCAGAGGCTGCGGGGGACACAAGGAACAGGAGTGCATGGGGGCACGGGTACACGGAGAGCACTGGAGGCACTCCTCCGCTCCCTCCCTCATTGTCTGCCTGTCCACGTGCTGCTCCTGAGGGGTTGGCAGCCAATGAGACTGCACCAAAACAAGACATTTTGGGGCTGGTGGGGCGAGGGACAAGGAGGTCCTGGGAGGGACCCAACCTGAGACGAGGGCACAGCCAGAAACCTGGGATGGTCCTGGAACTCCGTGACATCCTGGAGGGGTTACGGAGACCAGATGGGTACTGGGGAGTGTCCTTGAAATGTTGGTGGACTTGGGGAGGGGGGTCCTCCTGATCTCTGCCAGAGTCTTGGAGAGACATCCCTGAGCACCAGGAGCACCAGCGATGTTGGAGACCCTGGAGGAAGTGTGAGGTCTTGGATTCCCACCATGGCCCTGGGTCCTGCCCTGCTGCTGAGGAGCCATGAACCCAGAGACACACGGGGGCCAGCATGCCCCAGTGGCTCCCCATGGTGGCTCTGCTGGCCCGTGGAGCCCTGGCCACACCACCTCCAGCTGCCATGAGGTCCCACGATGAGGGGGATGTTCTCCAAAACTCCCCACCTCCACCTGTTGCATTTGGGCTGAGTCTTTCCCTTCAGCGCACACTGCGAGAAGCTGGCAATGACCCTGCAATCTCCTCCTCTGCACAGACCTCTACAATTCTCCTCAAAGCAAAGACCACATTTCGCTGCCTCTGTCCTCACACAGAAGTGCTTCTACAGTTGATCACTGCCTTGCCTGCGACTCTCTGCTCTTCGCTCATCCTTCTCCAGGTAGAGGAACCAGGAGGGTGTCCAAATGGGATGATGCTCCAAGGGTTCCTGCCCTGGCATAACACTGGTTCTTCTGGGTTTGCTGGACCAGTTCTCCCAGTATGATTCTCCTTTAGGACCAGTCCCTATGCAAATGACCAGTCATTCCTACCCCTTGTTCCTTCACTGTGTTAATTATCAGCATGAAAGGACCTTCTTCCTTATCTTACTTGATTGCACCAAGACCTTTGGATGAGGAAGGATACTTTTTGAAAAATCTCTCTTGCAAAGAGGCTCACAGAGGCTGGTGGACACTATCACCAACTTGGAGGAGGAGTACCAGCACTCCCTGCTGCATATAGTCTTCTATAATTCCTTGGAAGCACGGAAGAGTAAAGACCTCTCCAGAGTTACAGGAGAATAAGGAATTCAGCACACCAGTACCATGGCCTGAGGACCCCATAGGATGGTCCCTTGATGTGCTGGGGCAGAACCTGCTCTAAATACTGACTGCAAGGGGTGTTATCCTCTCAGACAGCCAAAACTGAAAAGCAGAGTGGGACATTTGAGCTTCCCAGAGGTAATTCCATCTTTCTCTTCCCAGCCAGCACTGGGCCCTCTCAGTGCTGTTTCCCATATGCACTGAAGCAAAGGAACTTCTGGAGATGGAAGAAAACCAGATAACCCTGGACAGCCTTGAGAAGGGCACAGATAACTCAGCTTTCAGCTTTGAGGTAAGTTCCCCTTCC
>VZSR01003798.1:15363109-15408955 GCA_013398615.1 Brachypodius melanocephalos
GCTGGGGTTTCTCACTGTGGCCCACCTGTACCACCTCCTGCTGCTGGAAGTGCCCAGCAGGAGCCATGGTCATGGCCTGGCTGCAGTTGGGGTGGTTTGGCTTGGCTTGGGCTGATCTTCCATGTCCATCTCCTGTGTCTCTCATGTCTCTTGCATGTGACTCTCCCCAGGAAGGCCCTGCAGCCAGCATCCAAGGCAAAGCATTTCTGCAAGGCTCATGCCAAGGTGTTGAGAAGAGTCGTCCTGGGGCTCCTTGGAGTAGGTGAGGACTTCCTGTCACTGAGACTCCATGTCCCCACCCCTTTGGCTGGCTGTGCCTCCAGACTCCACTTGCTGAACACTGTCAAGTGTGTGGAGGTTGTATCCACTCCCAGCAGCCTCATTGCCCCCTCCTCACCCCCCCACTGCTCCCCCATTCTATCTTCATCTCACTGTCCCCTGCCCTTTCTCTCCCTGCCCAAAGGGTTTACTGTGCCCCTTCTGCTCCCTGCTGGGGTGGTGCTCTTGAGGTCTCCTCACGCAAAGATGGGATCCTCAAGGGTGGCCAGGGAAGGACATTGGGAGGAAATGAACCTCATGGTTGGCCCCAGTGAGTTATGGACCCATGAACCTACAGCCTTGATGTTTCTGACTCCCAATGTGCCTTCTCCAGCCTACCTGTGCTACTTCATTGCGGCCTGTTACCTCAACTTCCAGCGAGCCCTTGCCTTGGTGATCATGACTGCTGTGGTTGTCTTCTTCATCTGCTGGGGCATCTTCAAGAAGCACTGTGGGGCAAAGGTTCTGCTGCTCCTCCGTCCCATTGGGAAGTGCTTCCAAAAGTCCTGGCCATGGCTGAGATGGTGAGTCAGGAGAAGGGAGGGCCAGATCCCTCCTGGCACCTGGGTTCCCTCCCATGGCTCTGCCAGCACAAGCACAGCTGAAGGCATCAGGCATGTGCTCTAGTGGTACCTCACAAACGGTGAGCATGGCCCAGCCTGGGAACCATTTAAAAGCCATTGCAGAAATGTTTTGCTGCTCTGCCTCAGCAGCGTGATGGCTGTTCACACTCCTTGCTTGTGCCTGGGCCCCAATGGACCTTACAGTGGCAATTTCATCACAGTCAGCTCCTGCCCTTCACTCCCTACGGGGACATCATCTTGCTGACAGTCTGGGGTTTCCTCTGCAGGCTCCTGTGGGTGGCCCTCCTGGCAGGCTTGATTGTGTGGCTGGTTTTGGACACTGGCAGAAACCCAGAGCAGCTCATCTCATTAGGTGGCTTCTGCTTTTTGGTGCTGTTCCTGTTTGCCTTCTCCAAGCATCACGGTGCGGTACGTGTTTCAGGTGTGACTTGACCATCAGTCCCCTTGCAGGAGGTGGCCACCCAGCACTGGAGAACAAGCATTTTGTTCCCCCTGGCATCCCCTTCTCTGGAGGAAGCAGAAGCCCAGCAGAGCTGGGCAGAGCTGAGCGCAGCCTGGGGCGCTGAACTGGTTGGGTGGATAGACCCCAAAGCTACATCACTGCTCTTTTTCCCATTGCTCTCCTTCCCACTTCCCAACCCAGAGCTCCCCTGTATTGCCTCTGTCCTGTTTTCTGCCATGTCCCTCTGGGTCAGACCCAGAAACCCAGCACCAGACCCACACCTGGGCTTCAGGTGCCTTGGGAGCCTTGGTCAGAAGTGATTGAACTGGTGGCTTCCAGCCCAAACTGCTGCAATGCTTTGGGCAGTCCCTCCATCCTGCTCTTCCAAAGGGTTATTGAACAGTTTCAGTCTAGCAGGTCTGTCCTACCAATCATCATAAGGTCTTTGTGCTTGTATCCCGGGTCAGCCTGGCAGGTTATGTTCCAGCCAGTTCTAGAGTCTCACCAACTCACTTCTGGCTCTGTCACCAACCCACGTTTGTTGGTTTCTGTGACACTTTATTGGTCTCCCCATGATCTTCACCCTGGGGCAGTGTGTGGTGTTTGTCATGTGCTGCTGTTGCAGCAGCTGGAAACCAGAAGGGGAAGCCTGTAGGCCTTGAAAACATTTCAGCTCCTGTTCTGCTTTTTGTCCCCAGGTGTCCTGGACAGCCGTTTTCTGGGGTCTTGGTTTGGAGTTCTTACTTGGACTCTTTGTCATCCGAACGACTCCTGGCACCCAAGCTTTCCAGTGGCTGGGAGACCAGGTCCAGGTACTGCATTTACTCATCCCATCCTGTGCTTGTACCCTGAGATTACCAGGAAAAGCAGAGTGTGGCATGGGGAGGGAACATGGCAGGGATTGCATGCTCACAAACAATTTTGTTCAGGACTGGAGGGAAGCCATCTCTTTCCTGGTTTTCTGCAGCACCCCAGAGCCCTTGGTGTGGTCCCCCTTCCAGGCTGTACCAGAGCCCTGTGGCTTTGGGACACCACCAGTATCCCCATCTTAGGTCTCAGAGAGTCACTCTCTGGTGTGTAGTGAAGTGAGCTGAGGGACTGGGGGTACAGTCCCTCACTAGGCAGAATGAGGTATCAGGGAAGGACCTGATGGAGATCTCTGTTCTACCTGTGTAACTTCTTCCCTTGCAGTACTTCCTGAGCTACACCACAGCTGGCTCCAGCTTTGTCTTTGGGAACACACTCATTGAAGAAGTCTTTGCCTTCCAGGTCAGCCAAGGAATGGGGCATGGGGAGGTTTTCTTCTGGCCTGCCTCTTTGCTGGGTCCTGGAGAGCGCAGAGCTAAATGCAGCCAGATCTGCTGCAGTAGAGCTCAACCATCTCAGAGATGGATCTCCCTAAGCTGTGCATACACCTGTGGACTTCCTCAGTGCCATGGAGGATTTGCACTGGTCCCTGTCCCTCCTGCCAGCCTAGCTGAGTGTTGTGGCACCCAGCAGTGTGGGCTGGCTGTGCAGTACCACACCATGCCCAGCCTGATGCCCACGGGTGCTGGGATGTGTGGCTCAGCTCTGCTTTAACCCTGTGCCTTGCCTGCAGACCCTGCCCATCATTGTTTTCTTCAGCTGTGTGATGTCCATCCTCTACTACCTTGGTGTCATGCAGTGGCTTATTCTCAAGGTAGGGCCTCACTCCTAGATCTGGGGTGGCAGTGGAATGGAGAAAAACCTGTTGTTCTCTGTCTACTATGGTCAGCTGAAAGATGTCCCAGGGAAATTGTCATTGTACTAATTTGGGGAGATTTGTCCTACTTAAAAGAATAGACAGAAACCCCATCTTTCTAGTGTGTCCTTCTCAGAATGCCAAACCCCCTGAACCTTAGAGCTGATGTTTCCACCTGGTCTGGGGGTGCTTCCCAGGATCACCTCCATGCAGGGGCCAGACAGTGCCTGGCTTCATGGGTATGGTGGCAGGGTGCCAGGAGCCTCTGTCAGCATGGTGGCCTTGTCTTTCCCCAGATCTCCTGGCTGCTTCAAGTCTCAATGGGCACCACTCCCACTGAGACTCTCAGTGTGGCAGGGAACATTTTTGTGGGACAGGTAAGGTCTTGGGCAGCAGATCCAGCTCCTCGGTGCTTGCAGCTGAGCCTGCCCTGGATAAAGGGTCTTCTCCCTCCCTATGAGACCTGTGGCCCTGTGTGGCCCCATCCCAAGGACAGCAGGGTTTTCTCTTCCACAGACCGAAGCCCCGCTGCTCATCCGCCCATACCTCGCAGACATGACCCTGTCAGAGATCCATGCTGTGATGACTGGTAACTTTTCCACCATCGCAGGCAGCGTGATGGGTGCTTACATATCCTTTGGGGTGAGTGCACGAGCAGCTGGATCCACACACTCCCTGCTGCAGGGTACTGACATGCAAGAACTGCCCTGGACTTGAGGATGAGGGAAGACCCCTAGCAGGTCCCTCATAATCCCCTTCCATAAGCAGGATGAGAGCAGGGTGTCCAGACTCCCCTTGTCCAAAAGACACCTCATCCAGCCCCATCTTTGCTGGCCTGGCCAGAACCCTAGAGCCCTGCCAGGTAGAAGGCAGTGCTATGAGACCCTTACCATGTGTTGCTGCACAGCAAGTAGGGCAAATCCCACAGGATCATGGGATAATATAGCCTGGAAAGACTCTCTGGAGGGGTCTCTGATCCACACTCCTGCCAAGTGAGGTTATGGCAACTGAGGGGATGCCCAGGGCCTTGTCCAGGTTCGTGGTGAACATCCCATGGATGGAGATCTTCCCCAAGGTCTTTGGTTTTCCCCACAGGTGCCTCAGACATAAGAAACAATTTTTCCTTATATCCAACTGAAACTGTGTCTGTGGTTCTGACCTGTTCACTGCTATCACTGAGCAGTGTCTCCCCTCCAACCCCCTTTTAAATAGAAACAGCAATACCCACCCCCCTCCCTCTCTTCTCCTAACGGAACAATCCCTGCTCCTCCAGCATTCCCTGGGCACTACTGGCACCAGGCCCCCAGGGATGCCCTCTCCAGCTCATCAGTGCTCTGAATAAACCTTTCCCTTAACCTGCTGCCTGAGCTCCTGCTATTTAAACATTAATTAGTCTCCTTAAATGGGGAATCAAAGGTGGAAGGTCAGAGAAATGAGACGTTGCCAGGAGAGGGGTGAGGCTGGCAGCTTGGCCCTTCATCAGCAGGTAGAAGTTAACAGTGTTATCCAGCCTATTGCTCTGATACTGGTAAAAAGGAACAAGGAAGGGACAAGAACCATTATGATTAAGTCAAACAGCAGGAGAGGTTAGCATCACCAAGGCTACAATCGCTGCAGCTCCAGCAATCGCCTCCATCCAGGCAAGCTGCCCCATGTGCATGGTTGCTCAGATGGGAAAACCAGCCAGTTTTCCCACCCTGAGCAAGTGGAGAGCCCTGGACTGCTCTGAGTGCCACTGAGTGATGCCAGCCACGTGCTGGGATGCCCTGAGGTGGCAGGCTATGAGGCACAGCCTTGCACAGAGGTGCCTGTGTCTCTGGTCTGCACATTGCAGATTGATGCAGCATCACTGATCGCAGCCTCTGTGATGGCTGCACCCTGCGCCCTCGCCATGGCCAAACTTGTCTACCCTGAAGTGGAGGAGTCCAAGTTCAAGGGCAAAGCAAGCATTCGCCTCTCCAAAGGGTGAGTGTGAGGAGAGGGGCAGTGGAGTGGGGCTGCATGAGTCCTTCTACTGCAGGGAAGCCGGGGGGGCATTTGGGGGCACAGGTGGCCACTGGGGGTGGCCCAAGGCCGGGAGAGCCTGTGGAGTGCACACATCCATGGAGTGAATGCTGACCTGGCATGAAGGATGCCCAGCCAGATTAGTACATTGGAGTCTTTTTCCATGCAGGGAAGAGCGGAACATCTTGGAAGCCGCTAGCAACGGGGCTGCCACCTCCGTGGGGCTGGTGGCCACCATTGCAGCCAACCTCATCGCCTTCCTGGCCGTGCTGGAGTTCATCAATGCTGCCCTCCGCTGGTTCGGGGAGATGGTGGACATCGAGGGTCTTACCTTCCAGGTACCCCCAAGAGCAGACCCACGCTTTGAGCTGCCAGATCCTGCATCCCCCACCCATCCCCACCTTTGCCCGCTGCCTCAGTGGGCTGCTGAGACCCTTGCTGGGTTTTTGGCACGTCCTGGCAGCGGATGGCCAATCCAGGGACTGTGCAGGTCAGCTCTGAGTCGTTCCCTTCTGGGATGCTTTTCCCAGGTGATCTGCTCCTACGTCCTCATGCCTGTGGCCTTTCTCATGGGGGCAGACTGGGCAGACTCACCGGTGGTGGCTGAGCTCCTGGGGATCAAGATCTTCCTGAATGAGTTTGTGGCGTACCAGCAGCTGGCCACGTACAAGAAGAACCGTCTGATGGGCCTGGAGGAGTGGGATGGGAACCGGAAGCAGTGGATATCTGTGAGGGGCACCACTACCCTGCCAGGCACAGGGCAGGGATAGAGCCAGCTGGAATGGGGCATGGGACCTGGCTAGGCAGACAGGTGGTGGGCAGGCAGAGGATCATAGAACCATTTAGTTTGGAAAAGTCCTCTAACATCATTGAACCAGGATGGTGGTGCTGAGAGTGAGAGGGCACCTATGTCTAGCCAGACTTGGATGTTTGCTGAAGGCTGGGTGTGGGAGGAAGGAGTCAGTGAAGCCCTTTCCCATTTATTCTGCTCCTTGATGAGACAGATCATGGTGCTACAGGGCCCCTTGTCCCCCCAGCCCAGCCTCTTCCAGGGAGAGAATTCATCCTTGCTCCCAAAAATAGCTGACAGAGAAGGGGTTGAGGTGGGGGACTTCCCTCTATCATGTCTCTTTGGGAGCTCCAATGTGGTGCTCAGCTCTGGGTGCTCTGGGGCTGCTGCTGGGCAGAGGTGACCATCCCCTGCTGCTGTGCCCTCCAGGAGCGAGCGGAGAGCATCACCACCTTTGCCCTCTGTGGATTTGCCAACTTCAGCTCCATTGGCATCACTCTGGGAGCCCTCAGTAAGTGTGACCTATGTCCTGAGTACCTGGGCACTCAGGGAGTGTGGTCCTGGGTCAGGGAACAAGAGCTGAGCTGAGGCAGGAGGAATTTGCTGTCCTCAAGCCTCCATGTTCAGTCTCTGCCAGGTAAGAAACAGATTTGGCATGAGGTGACCATGATGATTTTGCACTGTACCCACAGACAAGAGCATATGCGTGTCCCCTCAAGCCTGGGTGTCACCTAGCCACAGGGGAAAGAGCAGAGTGACCCCAGTGCTGGGAGTGCTCAGGGCTCTGGTGATCACCCATAGGTGCAGGTGGGCACAGTGCTCTGCCAGGATGGGTGCTGGTTGGTATCACCACATCCTCCAGACAGCAGGAGTTGGGGTGGGCAGGGCGCTGTGTGGCAGAGCCAGCTCAGGACTGAGGACATGTCCCTATCTGTCCCCCACCCAGTGCAGAGCCAGAGCAAGGATCTGACTCACCCCAGTGTCTGTTCTGCCCCCACAGCTTCCATAGCGCCCCAGCGCAAGGGTGACTTTGCCTCTGTGGTGCTGCGGGCCTTGCTCACTGGCGCCTGCGTCTCCATGCTCAATGCCTGCCTGGCAGGTAGGTCTGTGCCCACTGCCAGCAGGGCCACAGAGATCCAGGGAGGGACAGGGCTGAAGACCCCATAAATCCAGTGTTTGGGGATGGAGGTGGCTGGCCTGTCCCCCCATGGCTCTGCCAGAGCCTTCAAGGGCAGCCCAAGCCCAACAAGCTCTCCTGGGACCCCTCATCCTCCTCTAGGTTGGAACATTTCAAAGGCAACTTTTGGAGTATTGCAAGGGGCTCCCTAAAGTCTTGGAGGGTGAGGAGGGATGGTTCATGGGACCTGCACAGTCTCAGATATAGGATTTGCAAGCAAATATAGTCAAGGTGTGGGACTTGTGAGCAGGCATGTGGTACAGGACTCACAGCTTGCTTGAGGTATGGAATTTGGATCCATGGTCCCTCTTAAATCCCAATAGGAGACCTTGTCCCCCAGGTCTCCTCCATGTGCCAACACAAGTGGGTGACTGCGCAGTGTTCTTCAGCAACACCAACTTCAGCTCGACCAGCTACACTATGTACACCTGCTGTAAGCAGCTCTTTGCCAGGTGGGTGTGAAGGGCAGCAGAGCCATCTGGCCCTGCCCAAGGATCCAGGTGGTGGGGCAGCAGCTTGTCCTGACCCCGTGTCTCTCCTTTCAGCTCAGTGCTCCAGAATGGGACTCTCTCCTTCACGGGATCCTGGGCTGAGCAGGCAGAGAGCGTGCTCTGGCTCACAGAGTGCTGCACACACTACAACCACACGTCCTGTGCAGGGACAATCTAGAACCGGGAGAACGCCAGGGCCTACGAGGCCTACCTCCAAAGGTAGAAAAAACCCCAACAGAACCATAAGTATTTGGTCTTCTCCACTGGTGCTGATGAAAGCTGCGTGCACCTTGCAACCTGCAGCCTTAGCTGCTGGCCCTGTGGACACAAGGGAGCGGCTCCCAAATAAATTATGGCAACGCTTGTGTGCTTGCCCTCAGACCCCTTCTGGTCCATGACTATGGCTGACCCACACAGCACAAGGTCCTTTGCTGGGGCTGCACCCCATGCCCACTGCAGACTTTGCAAGCTGAGCATCTGTCTGCTGCCAGCCTTAGGCTCTGGCCCCAACCCCCCTCCTCTCCCCCATGGGGCATGGATGGGGTAAAGCCAATGCTTGAAGATATTTCTTTCCCCCAAACACAAAGGCAGTGCATCCCACTGGGTGCACCTCTCCTGGAGCGACCACAGTGCCAGGGAACAGGCCAGTCCTTCTCACTTTATTGCACTTGAGAGCACCCAGTTGCCAACGCAGCCATGTTATGTACATTGGTATTTTACAGTTACCCAGTGACAAAGGACCAGGAGCCCAGAGCATGCCACACTCCCAGCCTGGCCCCTTGCCTCCATCAGGCTGCACTGAGCCACTGCTTGGAACCCCACCCTGCAGGGTGGTGTCACTGGCACCCAGCACCCTCCTGCAACGCCCTGAGGAAGGGGATGCTCTGCAGAGCGATAGAGCAGACAGCTCCTGTGCCTGTCTATCACTGCCTCGAGCCAGAGGTAGCAGGATTTGGAGTGGGTACTGCCAGCTGTTGCTGGAGTCCAGCATGTGCCAAGCAGCGGTGATGCTGAGCACCAGATCGTGTTGTGGGGCTAGGGCATACAGGGTCTAGGTATGGCACAGGGGCAAGGAGGAGCGAGTTCTGTGGGCTAGACAGCCTCACATGCCAAGGCAGAGCCTGGTATGGAGGGGAAGTTGCCCCTTTGCCCTGCTCCCAGGTATCCCATGTGAGGTAGATCATCCTTACCGTAGCACTGGCCACCATCCAGAACAGCACGGTTGCCCTCAGCAGCCACCCAGCAATGGGGTGGGAGACTTCCCTGGGAAGCAGGGGAGAGCAGGGGTGCAAAATCCCATCCCTGTGCAGCTGCTGGTACCAGTGCAAACACCCTGCCCTGGAATCAGCTAACATCCCAGAGCCCCACACCGTAGCAGAGGAGCCCTGCAGTGACTGCTGGAACCCTCTGCAGGAAAAAGGGTGTGCCAGGGCACAGGGGACTGCCTGGGCTCTGGTGGGGTTCTCATCCTTGACAGTGCTGGCAAAGCTTGGCTCGGTCACTTTATGGGGACACAGAGAGGGACTCGAGGTGCTGGGAGCCAGGAGGGTGTCCAGGACTCCCAGCTTGCTGGGGAGCCAGGCAAGGACATGGTGCCTGCAAAGCCCGAGGGAGAAGCTCTGCCCCTGCCTTAAGGAAGGCCTAGGAAAGTTGAGAGAGGAAAGCAAGTCCGAGCGTGGAGAGGCACAGGGCCCCACAGGCTCCAGCAGAGGTACTGGGGAGGTGGCCTGTGGCTCACAGCCCCCGCAGCCCCGGCCCAGCTGCTCACAATTAGCACACACCACACAATGCAAGCGCTGCAGGCCGGGCAGGAGCCCCACGGAGAAGGCCACTGCCAGGGTCTCCCCTTCCCACACGGGTCACGTGCTGGGCCCAGGTTGGGGGCCAGAGCAGGAATCTCAGCTGCAGCAGCTCTGACTACTGCGGGCAGTCAGCTCTGTTGCTCTCTCCTGACCTGGGTTTGCAGGCTGTTGAGGCCTCCTGTTTCTGCAGCTCTCCGGGAGCTCTTGGGGCTCACGGAAGCCTTGCGGGTGCCCTGAGGACTTGTCAGCACCTTCTTCTGGAGCTGGGGACTGGACTGGGCAGACTTCCTGCCCAGGCATGGACTCTTGGAGCCCTTGGGCTTGGCTGGCTCCAGCATCTTCAGGCCCAAGATGCTGCAGTAATGATTGCACTTGTGAGCGGCTGGGAACTGCTCCAGCAGGGAGGGGAAGCAGCTCTCCTTCAGCCCCTGGTACCTGCCAACAGAGTTATCCTCAGCTCCTGCTTTGCACCATATGTCTCACCAGAGCAGGGAGGTGAGGATGGAGCCTGACCACGCTTATCACCATTGCCCTTGTCAGGTAAGCTGCAGAGCTGGGGACAGCCAGGGCCACCCTGCTCCAGAGCTGGAAGTCACTCACCCTTTCAGGTTGGTAGCGATCCGCACGTTGGTCAACTTCCAGCCCACTCCTGTAATTTAAGAGGACAATCAGTCTCTGTCCAGAGAAGGACAGCCACCAGCACCAAGGGCAGGTCTGGCCCTGGGTAGAGGGTTCCATGGCATGGGGAGGAGAGAGAGACAGAAGGGTAAGCCTGGGGCTTTTCTTCCTTTCCCAGGCTGGAGGGTGGTGACAGGCCATGGGCACCACACAGGAGATCCCTTTACCTTCCATGTCAGTCACGAGGATGTTTCCGTTTGTCCACTGGTAAACCCAGTGCTGGAAGGTGCAGCATTTGAGCACAATCTCCGAGGTGCCTCGTGCCACCAAGCTGCCATCCCTCTCAGTGACACAGTACTGCTCACAAGGCCTGCCGAGGTCCTCCTCCATTGTGGCATAAGGGATGTTGTTGGCCGGGCGATAAATCAGGTACAGAGGAATTATCCTGCGTGGGAGTTCACAGACAATGTCAGCATGGTGACCTCTCCCTCCTCTGCAAGTGGAGATTTACACCATGGTCTGCAACCCTGCAGACCTTTTGCCTTTTGCCTTCCTCCCAATATCCCTTCCCTTTGTGGGAGTGGAGTGCACTGCCTTTGGGATGCCCCATCACCCACAGGGAATCTTCCCACCATCCCCTACAATGCTCTGCCAGGCCATCAAGCCAGTGGAGCTACAGCATATCACTTACTCAGGCACCGCTCCGAAATCAGGGACGGCTCGTGCCTCAGCAGCAAAGATCTTGCAATACTCACGGCTGGAGTTTTGGACTTTACATTCCTGGAAGTGCAAACAGAAGAGTCAAGAACCTGTCCCATCTTGCACCAATGCCTCCCTGAGACCACTGCAAAGTGTTTCCCTGTCCTGGTGGTCAAAGGGCAATGGGAGTCCTGAGCAGCTCCATGTTGCTCAGATGGAAGAACTGAAGCCAAGAATGGCAAGGATGGACCACTCCAGAGCATTCCAAAAGTGGAAGGAAATAGCAGAAGTGGGCACAGAGCTGGGGACTGTCTGGGGACCAACTCACACACAGGTGGGGAAGGTGGAAGGGAGAAAGGTGGATGGTGGTCCACAAGGCTGCCCACCTGGATGGTGATATCGTAGTTCTTCTCGATAAGGCTGTTCTCATTCTTGGTCCCAAAGACGATGAAATTGTGCACTTTGATGACGCAGGTGTGGCCGGACTCAAAGACAGGCTCCAGGCCATAGATGGCTCTGGCACGGCAGGCTTTGTGTAGGAAACCAGCTCCCACTTCCATGTCCTCGCTCACCACGCGCCCGAAGAGCTTATCCCCCCAATAGCCTGCATCAGCCAAACCCTTGGCAAACACCATGGGTGTCATCTCGATCTCCTCTCCAACTGGTGGGGGGAAGAGCTTGTGAGGGGGGCACAATATGGGCACGTCCTGCTTCTGCCCCAGAGCTGCCTGCCCCACTCAGCAAGGGGCAGAGTCACAGCTCATCACGTGGCCCTTACCTTCAATCTCTTCCCGCAGGATAAATCCTGACAACACTAGAGGAGACAGAAACCAAAGAGGTGTCAAGGTCCTGCCAGGATCCCATCCTGACAGGATCCCACCCTGCCCCATGCACTTGCACAGCTAAGGATGACAGGTAGGATGGTGGGAATCAGCTGGCACACAGAGGCAGAAGCACCTCACAGAGATGTTGTTACAGAATGTGCCAAGGCTCCCTCACTGAAGCCTGGCACCCAGCCTTCTCTACAGTTAGCCATACCACCCCATGGCACACCCAGGAAGCTGTGAGAGGGCTCCTCACCTTCTGGGCTGAGCAGGAAATCTGTGGAGTCGGTGCCATACTCGTTGCTGATCACACACCGATAGACTCCACAATCCTTCTGGGATGCCTGCACAACAGCCAGAGCTGCCTGGCCCTCATCGCCAGCACTGGAAAGAAAATGGAGCATGGCCACATCCCCGTGTGGTGGTGGGGGGCCACATGGGAGCCCTGTGACAAGCACTATGGGTGGGCAATGTACTGCCCTTGTGGGGATGGAAGAAGGCTACAAATGAAGCCATCCCAAGGGCAGCCCTGCTGCTCCCCCAGCATGTCATGGCACCAGGAGCCCTGCCCTGTGGTTTGTACTAATAGAGACGCTTATCCTCCAGGCAAGCTCTGCAAAATCTGGCTGGGATTGGGCTACAGACTGATAAAGGTACTTGCCCCTGCGTCAGGCTGGGTCAGGGCATCACAGAGGAAGAGGTGGGACCTTCATCCTGAGACCTACTGGCTGAGCAGGCTCTGCTCTGGTCTGCTGGAAGGCAATGGCCACTCCTGCCTGTCTGCCCCAGCTCAAATATCTGCCCCAGGAGACCATTTCTGCCCCAGAATCATCTAAGTTACTGTCTGCTCACTATAAAGGGAGCTCAGGGGACACCAGTAGCATCAGGCAAATCTTAACTGATGTGGATGATGTCCCCACGGAAATCCTCTGGGCTTAAGAACAAGTTGCTCTCCATATTAGACCCAAAGGATACAACCAGCTGTCTGAATATGCTCTCCCTGTGCGAGGGCAGTGCCAAGGGTAGAGAGGGCACAGCCAGAGCTGCTTTTTCCCAGTGGCTGTTGGATGGAAAACCCTCCCAGCACTGCTGGGGGGCTGCCACTCTCACATGGATCCTTTGGGTCCCAGTTTTGCAGTTCACATCCAGCTCTTGATTTCTTTGATGGGCATAACATGTTCCCTGCCCTCCCCAAGGTTTGGGTACCCAGACACCTCAGATGGAGCATCAATAAGATAAATTTGGCAGCAACTCCCCATCTGGCTCTTCCCTCTGTGGGCACTGACATGATGAAGTTCACAATGTTCTGTTTCACTCACTGAGCTTCCCATGCTGCTTTAGCAAGAGGAGCACCTCCACCCCAGTCAAGGCAAGGAGCGAGATGTGACAGACAGGTGACAACAAGGACTGTGCTGCCGACAGGTTATTACCTCCTCTGGGCTTCAGCTACAGGGATCTCGTCCTTGTACCACGTCAGCTTAGAGTCGCTCAATATATTGAAGAACTGGCACCAAAGTTTCAGGTTTCCTGATGCATCGGAAAATTGTTCTGCCCTGATCTTACGGACCACCTGTGGAGCTAAGGACAGGGTGCAGAGAGATGGGTGGTGAGACACAGTGCTGGCCACAGCTCTGGGGACAGGCCAGCCCACACCCACACTGCTGCTCAGGGCTTTGGGAATCACGTGTGTCAGCACGTGTAACACTGCCTTCCAGGGAAGGTCTCAGAGCTCCACTGGGATACAAGTGGTACAGATTTGTTCAACAGTGCAGCACTGCAATACCCAGTGAGGCTTGGCCAGAGGAAAGGCAGAAAAACACTATGGAATATTGGAGAAAACATTCATCTACTGCAGTAGGGATTTATCATGGTTAGCCTTACTTTGCAAGAGTGCTGATTCTTGTGAGAGTACCACCTGGTTCCTTCAACCCCAGGATCATGCCTTTTTAAATCTGATGCCATGAGGAATCAAATTAGCATTGACCACAGATGTGGAAGAGGAGTGTGCGCCCTGTGATGCTCACTGAATCATGGAATCACAGTTTGGGTTCGAAGGGACTTTAAAGACCATGTCCAACCCTCTTGCCATGAGGAGGGACACTTTCCACTCCACCAGGTAGCTCAGGATCCTCAACCAGCATCGGGCTTGACAAGGACCAGAACACAGAGACCAAAACTAAGAGGATTCTATGATCCCTGGGGCTGGGGAAGACCAGGCTGTGGAGACAGCCAATGTCAGAGCTGCTGCCTCTTGCATTCCTCATCCCTCCCTGCACTGGGACAGAAGTCTTGGGGGAGACTTTTGGCTTTCACACAGCCAAAGGCTGATGCTGAAAGCCCTGCAAACGCACAAAACTCATGTGGTCCCAGCTGACTATCACCGGCTCCCTTTGTGGCAGCAACGGAATGAGCTTCATGGGGATTCTCTCTTCCCTCACCTTTAAATGGGTTATTTGTTTTCTGTGACTCTGCTGGCTGTGCTTCAGGCTTAGCATCTCCAGGGACCTCTTCGTCACCATCCGTGTCACCTGCAGGCTCCTCATACAGCTTAGGAACCTCCAACGTGGCCATCTTCCTCATGAGGGTTGGAGAGCACTGCTCTGAGGGAGACGATGGAGCTAGGGCAGGAGAAGGTGACAGGGATGCATTCTTCCTGGATTGCCGTGGTGAAACAGTCGGACTCCTTGTGTGGGGTTGCCTCTCTTCTGGGGTTGCCTCTTCTTCCACCCCCACCTGTTTGGGTTTTGGCAGGTATATTTTGCGCCGGGCCCCCAAAGCAAGCTCTTCTGGTGTGGCGCAAGGTAGCACTGCCAGAGGCTCAGCAGGGCTCTCTTCAGAGCTCGCTGGAGGCAGATCAGAAAGATGAGGAGCCACTCCTGCTGCAGGCATGCTGCCCACCACGATGGAGGGTACTGAGAGCGGGGGCGGCCCCTCGGCCTCAGGAGCGCCCCAGGTGCGTCTCTTTGGTGGCACAGGCCTGCAAGCCAGCATCTCCTTGCTGCTTACAAATTCCTCGTTAATCATTCCTGTGATCCGTCTGGATGTCCTGGGGGTCAGAGGTAAGTTCTCTGCTGTCTGGAAGAGCTGGTTGTTTTGTACTTTTTCCAAAACTTTCCTTGAGGTGCGAGGGCTAAGGCCAGCAATGCCTATCTCTGGGATCATGCTTTCCGCTGCATTTGGCTGTTCCTTGTCCCCAGACTCAGTGTCCCCTTTTGTGGCATCCTTACTGCTATCTGACATTTTTAGAAGCAGCAGCAGGTAGTTCTTTAAGGAGGAAACCAGGTTTTTGTGCTGCATTTTCTCCTCCAAAGACATCTCCTGAGATCTCTCTGAGCCAGGCAGGACCAGTGATACCTGTGGCTGAACCTCAGAGACTCCTTCCCAAGTCCCTGAAGATGCTGCTGGCTCCTGGCATGGAGCTGTGGCTGTCAGGAGTCCCCCCTCCTTCTCTGGAGGTCCCATGGGCACTGGCTTGGCATTCTCCTCCTCTAATGTGACAGCTGGAAACGTCTCTCGTGGGGCAGATCCATCTGTCGTCGTGATTTCCGTTTCTCCACTTGCAGGAGGCAGCAGCTGGGCTCCAGACAGGACTTCTCCTGCAGTGGCCTCCATCCCTGGGCTTCCATTAGCTGCCAGCAGTGCCTCCTGAGCCACTGATGGGCTCACTGCAGGAGCAGGAAGCAGCTCTTCCTTGGCAAGAGGAATGGAAGCAGGAGCTGCCATTTTGGTGTTCTGATGGCCCAAAGGTGGCCCTCCTGCTGCCTCCCTGTGCACAGCCTCAAGACATGGCTCTGCTGCATTACTCCCTCCTGTCCTCACAACAGGATGGCTCCCAGACAACTCTGCTCCTGCCTCTTTGCTCTTCCCATCCTTCACTGTCTGACATGGGATTGGTTCAAGAGGACTGTTTTCTCCAGGTTCTTGAGGAGTCAATTTTTTTAGCAATGCCTCTTCCCCACCTTGGCTTTTCTTCTCTTGATTTAACAGTCCTTGCTGAGTCTCTCTGTCCTCAAGAGCACGGGAATGTCTTTCTGCCTGTTTCCTGGGGGTTGGGTGCTCCTTGCCAGGTTGTACAGGGTCTGGAGAAGGTGTTGGTGGCTTTGGTGGCTCCTGAGGTCTAAACCGAGGATTTGTCCTTTTCACAGCTGCCCTGGTTTCCTGGCAAACAGGCACCTCTTTCCTGACCTCCTCTGGCTTACTAGCTTGCTGACTGGTCTCTTTGGTTGTACTGGACACTGGATGCTTTAAGTCACCAGGAGATTGCTCAACTCTTGTTGCAACCTAGTTAAAAAAGAAAAAAAAGGAAATTAGCATCATGTTACTGCCCGTGTCTGTGCAGTCGTACTTGTGGTCTACCTGTACCATATGGCACTGCCCAAATTCTTCTTGAATCATGGGAATTACCCTGATACCAGAGTTATTCTGTCATCCTGGGTCTGATGGTTTCAACATCATCCCACAAGAGTGGGTCCCACCTGTCAGGCCATACAAAATGTTTCCTCTTTTCATCAGCTCCAGCCCTTCTGCCTTTCAACACCCTTGCTGTGCACAGGGGCAAGAGATCTGCCTTTCTAAATCGTTTGGTGGCTTTTAATCCAATCTCCTCTGACTCAGAGCCTTCCCAAAGAGCAAAACTTGCCCATTTTCACCAGCCATTGCTGACACCTTGCATAATTCCCTCCATGTTTTTAAAGACTGAGTGCTCCCCTATCTCCACTGTGAGATGGGGCAGTCGGCATGTCACATACTATCAGGACGAGGCTGCCCAAATGATTTATAGAGAAACTGTACACCCTGACGTTATCAGCACTATTCAACCATTCTGTTTCTCTGACGTTTGGGAAGCTCAAATGTTTCCGACCGCAGCTGCACCCAGCAAACGTGTCAGCGAGCTGCCTGCTGTGACAGCCAAGCTTTATCCTGAGGAGAGCTGCTAAAATCCTCCAGCCAAGGAGCATGGTCTATTTTTATAGGGGAGGCAGTGATACCGTGGTACATGCTCTGCCTGGCTGATGCTCTGTGAGCATCACCAGGACAATGGCACAGGGACGGGGCATGCACACAACGGGTCCCCCTTCCACCCTGGAGGATCTGCTGCTAAGGATCTTCTCCTGAGGTTCACTTGAGTGTTAAGCTCCCCAAAAAGAACACCATGGGAAAGGAAGGCTGTGGCACTTAGACCTCTATTTTTGCCTCATTTGGTAGCTTGGGGAAAAGAGGAAAGCACCATTCTCTCAGCAAGCCCTTTCCCAAGCAAATAAAGGAATCACGGAATGGTTTGTGTTAGGATGGGACCTTAAAGCAATCTCATTACAATCCCTGCCATGGGCAGGGACAACTTCCACTATCCCAGATTGCGCCATGACCCGTCCAACCTGGCCTGGAACATATTCTGGGATGGGGCAGCCACAGCTTCTCTAGGAAACCTGTGCCAGAGACTCACCACCCTCTCAGCCAAGAATTTCTTCCCAATATACCATCTGACCCTGCCCTCTGACAGTGGGAAGCCATCCCTCCTTGTCCTGTTACTCCATGCCCTTGTCCAAAGTCTCTCTCTAATTGCTAGGGCAGTATGAGTATTGCAGGGCTGGGGTGTGGGAAGCACCATTAAAGGCCATTCCTATCCATAAAATTAAAGAAATATATTCAAATAATCAGTTTTAAATTTAGGCAAGAGTGATTACCATGCAAATCTAGTTTCTTCTCTGTTCTTATGGAGGAGGATGTTTAGAGCCTGGCTACAGTCTGGCATTTTGCTACAGATAAATCCAGCTTTTAAGAGAAGTCCTGAGCATAAGGGCCAGCTATGTCCCAAAGCTAGGAAAACACTCATGCTGTGACCTTTCTTGTTTAAGAATAAAACAGAAAAAGACAAGTAACCCCTGTCCTGAGGGATGAAAATATCCTGAAACACGCCTGGAATCAGCCTTAAACGGCTTTAAACCAGCTTATTTGCTCTCACAAAAGCTTGAGGACTTTCCCCAGCAGCACCAACAAGCTGAAGCATTCAAATTCAATTCAGAAGCACTCCCTTTTGTCTCCTCAAAGGCATACCAGCTGACAAGTCACAGGTTTCCCTGTGTGAGTGAGGCTTTTAAAGAGAAAAAAATCTTGATGCATGTCAAAGGCTCAGGGATGACAGCCCAAGCCTGGCTGCTGCACACCAGCATTTTTCCATGGTTTTTGAGAGCGAGAGGTGTTAAAATGAGCAGAGAAGGGAGAAACAAATGGCTTTGCCAAGAGCTGGCCTGAAAAGCAATAATTTCTGCAGCAGTATGTGATAGTGGTGGCCCAGTTGAAGATGAGTTCACAGCACTGTGCAGCAGCAGGGCCAGAAACCAGGTGTGCACTGCATAACACAGCAAGTTCTTACCAGCAAAGCTGGACCCACCAATCCCTACAGAAATTTAAGAGAGGAAAAAAGGAATTGGTTTTTTGGGGTTTTTTTTTGGTTTTTTTTCCACTGGAGCACCCATCAGTCCCTTATGCATTGTGGATTTTTCCACATTCTGAAATATGTGCGTCACCTACCAAGCGAGAGGTGCTGCACCTGGAGCCTCGTCTGTACCGAAAGTGTGCACCTACCACAGCCCAAACTCCAAATCCTGATAGCATCTGCAAACTGGACTCAGAGAACCTTTTATGACAGAAGGGGTCACTAAAGGAAAATGGGGGGAAAACAGTCCAGTAGCTTCCCGTCTAATATTTTCATGGCAAATACTTCAGGTTAGATGACAAAAATAGCAGTTGACTAAAAGATGTTCTGAGGTCAGAAGCAGGTGCTGTGCCCTGGCGCTTCACCACCATCAGAATGAGTCTCCCTGCAGAGTTTTTCCAACAGGGATGGGCCAAAAAAATAGTCCAGACCTACTGTATACACGTTGCACTGTAAACAGAACTCGAGGCCCTGAGGGCAGCTCAGATGGAAACTCATCTGCATGTGGGGCTCCTTAACTAAAGCTCCCTTGTTAAACGGAACAGATGCCATCACAAGGCACCCACCCCCAGCTAAAAATACCCATTCAGTGCTCCCTGCCGACCTGATCTGAAAGCATTTTGCATGAGGTCAGCCTGCCAATTAAACTGGAGAGCCCCAAGCCACCGAGACCAGCTGCTCGAATGGCCCCGACTTACATCTCTCACCACCTCAGCTGACATTTGCTTGGAGATGGGGTGGAAGCTCTGCTGTCTGGGCTCACAAAATCCAAAAAGCCCTTCTGGGTGCTTTCACCAGTGGAGACCTGCAGAGCCTCGGCAGCAGATCCCATGGTGTACACGCAGCCTCCCAGGCCCAGTGCCACAATACAAATTGCACAGCACAGATATTTTCTTGTTTCCACCCCTGCGTTGGCTGTTGTCTCTCCTAGTTACCTCTTTGTTTCCCTCCAACTTCTGTTCTAGCTGCTGGCTTCTCTGGTCCTTGGATAGCGCAGGTCCTGCCTCCAACACCTCAGAGGCCAATGGAGCATCCTCTCTCTGCCTGCTGACTGCCACAGGCTGCAGGGCAGCCTCAGTCCTGGCCTCATTCTTGGCTCTCACCTCCTCCTTCCCTGCTGCTGGCTTCACTTGCTTATCAAAATACATGTCCTTTAAAGAGAAGTACGTGCCATCATTAGGTTTAGCATCCTCTTTCACAGCTTTCCCAGGCTCTTTCAGTTTTGGACCGGTTTCCACTTTTTGATCACTTGCTGCCCTCAAACGTGCATTCCTGCGTAAGGGCACAGGAGGAGCAAACCTGGGATTTGAAGACGGATTGGCCATGTCTCTCCCACTTTCTTCTCGCTTAGAAACTTCCTGTGTTGCTGCTGAAGGAGCCTCCACTTTCTTTTTCTTTTTAGCTGCAGAGTCTTTTGCCCCTGGCTTAGTGGCCAAGTCCTCCACTGTGTCATAGATGTACGTGAGAAAGCTGTTCCCATTCTCCTCCCCACTTTCCAAAGTGGCATCTCCATTGGTGGTCACCTCTGCTTTCAGAGGTGCCACCAGTTTGTTTGGGAAGCTTGGCACAGCACTGAGTGGCTGCTCTTTCATCTCAGCAATATCCTTGTGTAACCTGGACTGTGAATCCGCGACGTGCACTTTTGCTGCGTCTTCCTTCTCCCACGAAGAGTCTCCTGACCGGAGATTCTGATCTCTAGCCAGCCTCCGCTTCCTCTGGAGCCGTTCAGGGCTCATTCCTTGCAAGTTCTCCACTTCCACATTTTCTTTTCCTCGTTTCTTGCCCTGTTCTATTTCTTGCAACTTTTCTTCAGCTTTTCTCTTGATTTTGTCAAACCACTTCTGATGGATTTTGAACTCTGTCATGGTTCCCACCTCCAGCACACCGGAGCAGGACACGATACCTTTGTTATTTCTAGCTGAGGCCTGGTAAATGCCTGCATCCTCTTCTCGGCACCTGGAAATCAAAAGTTGTGTGTGAGACCTACCCAGCCTCCTCGGGATGCCCGCTGGATGCACAGACATGCATGCTCTCCTACTTCTTGCTCCACAGAGTCCAGAAGATGTGGCCCACGAGGTGCCCACAGGACATCTGGAGCCCTTGGGCTGGCCTCCCTCCCTGGCTCTGCCTGCACTCTGCACTAACAGACAAGCAAGTTTGATGATAAATTTGTTCTAGTTCCACCCTGGGCTGTAACTCTGGTATGAGAGCTGTGATGGAGTAGGAACAGACAACACCAGGCTTCCCAACTGGTCTTGGTCAGAGTCCTCTGCAGGATCTTTTCCTCTCAGCTCTACACAGCCCATAAGACATTCCTGTTCTTCCTCTACCATACTGTGTTACCAAAGTCTTCCCATCCCATGTCACAGGCACCAGCACAAGCACCTGCCTGCATCCCTATTGTCACCCCTTGAGGACACCTGACCCACAGAGATCCCTGCTCCTGGAATAGGTGAGCCAGCCTCTGATGGACACCTGGAGCACAGCTGAGGAAGCAGAAAAGCTCAGGCTAGAAGCACAAGGATGGCAGGACTATCAGCAACACTGATATTCTGCATTTTCAGTCAGTGCCACACCTGTCTCACATCCCGAATGCAGGACTCAAGGTGCAACAGGTCTATGCCTGCTGCGGGACAGGGTGTGCCTGGCTCTCCAGAAACCTGATTCCCTGGAACATCATCTTGGAGGCAGATAGTGCTTTCCTCTCGCTTACCTTTGTCAGCCCTAATGCTCAGCACTGGAAAGCTCCAGAGAGAGGGACTTCTTCCCTTCCTCTTGCTTCCAGCATGGCAGCTATCCCTGGATACAGTAATGGATCTCACACCGGTGTGACTGGGGAGCCACAGCTGGAGGGGAAGGGCCAGGGGTGAACTCACAGTGGAGAGCAGAAGGGGCCAGTCAGGTGGTGGGGGAGACATCACTACTGACAGCTTGTCCAGTCACTGAGAACACACTCAGAGGTCCCATTACCAAACCCAGCCACTCTCCAGCTCCTTTACTCACTTGTAGAGCTGCAGGGTGTGGCGGTTTCCATGACGGAATATCTCATACTTGGGTAAGCCACAATAGCGATCCATCTCCTCATCATCCTTGTACCACGTCACCTCTGGCTGCGGATACCCTGGGAAGGACATGGAAGGTACATCAGAGAGTGAAACATTCCGCACAGGAGCACAGACAGCATGGTATCAGCAGCAAAACAATCTGGCACACCAGGACAGATGCTATTCTGGGCTCACCACATTCCTAAATTGCACAACAGAAACAGTGGAAACTTAATGGGCTTATCTCAGACTTTTATCACTCCTAGGAATAGGGCTATTTTTGAGAAAAAATCCCAGCACTTCATTCCTGAACACAGAGGAGTGGATCATACGCTCGTCTCCTGTAACATTGGCTGGGAGAAGGTGAGCATGCCATCACTTTTATGTGAAGAGGGATGTTTTGATGAGGCCAAGGCTATGGTTGGAGAACAGGCATTCACCTCTCCATGGAGCTCTCAGCATTTTGCACAGTGTCACAGCCTGTAAGCTGATCCAAAACTTTCCACTGAACAGAAACAACCTTGATTGCATCACAGTCAGCTCAGTGTCCTACAAATGTCACTTGACAACAGATGTCACCTGCCTTTTCAGTAGAATGACATCATGATGTGTGTGACTGGCTGGCTGGCAGGCTGGGCATGCATCCATGTTCTCCACCACTAGCAGAGGTGTTGGATCAGCATGTGAGTCCCACATGGACCAGTGCTAGCCACAGCCTTCACTGCTCACTGACAGCAGCTCTAGTTCAGATGAATTGTAGTTTTCATGCAAAGACTGCTCAAGCCAGCAGCCAGCAGGGGTTCCTGCACTTCACTCAGGGTTCAGCACCCAGCCAAGCCGACCCCCAGGGCATGGGATGAAAGTTTCAATGATCACATCATGCCTTGGCTACAGTTGATTGTTCAGGAGCTTATCTGCTGCAAACATCCCTGCAGGCTTTCTGTGGGGTCAAAGGAAGGAATCCAGCACGCTCCTCAGCTCCACCAGACCCCAAGGATCACCCACAGCACCCCAGCATGTGTCAAGGGTCAGTTCCCATGGCAGCTCCCAGGCATGGGGCCGATGAGGGCTTTCTAGAAATATCCAAAGTGTCCCAATCCAATGGCTCTGCAGTAATGAGAAAGCAGGGACAAGGTGCTCTCTGGATATTTCCCAGCTACCAAGCCACAGGTTTCAAGGCTAACCAGGATCTCAAATGCCCTCCATGCACCAGCCAAAGATGTTGTCAGCCCATAGCAATGCCTGAGCCCAGCTTACTCCTGATCTCATGAAGGTCCTAGAGCAGGACTGAGAGGCCAGAAGCAGAGACTCATCAGCAGCAATTCCCCCAGGTTTTGGCCAATCCAATATGCCTTTACCCAGAAAAGCAGCATATGCCAAATCTCCTCCTGTGCTGCTTTGGCTCCCCTGTCCCCACCCCTTGCTTCTGGTGGCTTCTTCAGTGTCCACTGGCTCCTCAAAGGATTTAGTCCACTGGGACCAGATAGGGCAGGGAAGATAAATCTCGGCAGCTTTTCTTACCTCTTCTCCTCTATGACAAGCATCCACCCCCTAACTCAGACACCTCACAGACTCGATTTTACTCTCTTCTTCCTCCCTCTCTAAGGTCTCTTAGTCTGCACCGCCTCAGCACCTCCCTCTCCATCCTCACTGTCTGCACATCTCCCACATGCTTTGCTGCCTCAATCTCCTCCCAGTGCTGGGTGGGGACTGAGGGAGCTTTGGCTTTCTCTTGGGTAGTGCTTCGTTTGTCCTCTTCTACAGGAAACCAAGTCATGACTTTTGCCCAACATCCTTCCTGCAAGGCTCTCTGTCCTCCCCCTCTGCCCCACTCTTGTCATAGCCTGTTCCTTGCTGCTGTTCTGACCCCTCCAAATCAGTTTCTAGAGACATGCAAAGCCCTCAGGTATCTGTGGCTGAAGAAAATGAGTCCTGAACTGGGAACTGGAGAAAGCCATGAGAGCATTCCAGTGATGGGATCATCAGGGATTGATGCTGCTGCTTATATTTTTTATAAAATATTAACTACTGGCAGCAGGACGCTGGGCTGGATGAGCCTGTGGTGAATTCTTTCTGCTCCAGAGATGATGAATGAAACGATTTCCGTACACAAGCTCACACTGCCCAGAGCAATCCAACCCTTCCCAAGGGCTGTTCTGCAAGCAAGACCTTCAGAAAGCCTCCACAGTCCATCTTGCAGGGAGCTGGCAGGTAGATTTTCCTGACACCCTCAGAAACAGCAATCACAGCCCTTCATTCCAGGAACTACCAGTGGACAGTTTCCGAGAAGCCCTGGGATGTCCCGTCCCATTCTGTCCCCACCCAACCCCGTGGCCTCCACAGCTGATTTCCATTCCCAGCTGACATCTGCCGGAAAGAGCTGCAATTTCCATAGCTATGCAGTGTCTCGAGGAAAGGCTTTTCCTCCTGCTAAGCTTAAACTCCCTCTGACCTGTAGCACTTGTGTCCTTGAGGCTGCCTGCTCCCTCCGAGGAGCTACGGCCGTGCTAGCCCAGTGCCAGGACCAGCTCACAATGCACGCTCCAGCCCGCAGCCAAGGAGGGCTGCAGGCAAGCGCTGGCTGAAGTCTGCAGGCAGGCGGATGCTGAAAGGCTTCCCACCTCCCACGCAGGTACAGTGGCCCCAGCTGCCTGTCCAAACACCATCCATCCCTTCCCCAGGGGCTGTAATCAGAGCCAAGCAACGGATGGAAAGATGCCTGTGCAGGGATGAGTCTCCCTGGCATGGCGAGGGGAGCTGCTGCTGATGCTGCTGATGCATCTTTGGCCTGCTGAGTTAATAAATTCCCCCGTTCTGGGGTGGGGAGGGGAAGAGGAGTCAGGCATCACTCCCAGCACGGCACATCCCCTGCAGGCACAGCATCCACAGCTTGTCCAGTGGGATGAGGCGGAACTGAGGATTCCATCTGTGGGCATTGCCATAATGCAGGCACCAGATGCCCTCCCTTAACACGAGACACCCTGAGCAGCCACTCATGGATCTGCACTCATTCCTCTGAAAGCTGCCATTGCCGCAGCCCCCCCGTGCAGATGGTGCCGAGAGGGATTTGCCGGCAGCTGGGCCCTGCAGCCCCCAGCCAGAGCCCCGCAGCTGCAGACAGAGCGGTGCCAGGCGCTCCTGGGAAGAGGGCAGGCATCCGCTCCACATCTTCAGGATGTGTGTCTTCCAGGAGCATTGCTCCAGTGTGATGGCCAGCCACCACAGGGTCCTGGAGACTTTTCAGAGCAAGCTTTTTTAATTTTTTTTTGGTCATGGAGATTGCCAGGTTCAGATCAAACATTCTTTTTCTGAAAACTGTCAAAATCTGAGAAGTCTTCAAAGCTTGGTGACTGTAACTAAAGCAGTTCTTAAAATATTTATCCAAAACAGTTCTGAATATATCTATCCAAAATCACCCAGAGAAACCCTGTTCCAAGTCACTTCCTTATTTTTTGAAGCCAGGGAAGGAGGGGGAGTTAGTCTTCTGAAACTTGGGAAGGTGCTAAGAGTTTAGAATCATTTAACAATATCCACAGTTTCTGCTCTACACAAGCTACATGGAGTAGGGGCTTTAACAGTCTTTGGAATACAACTCACAGTAAGATGTTACCCTTCCTGGCTTCATGGATTTAAACCCTTCCTGCACACAAGGACAAGGAAGCTTCCAGCCATGCTGACAGCAGGGACAGATACTAAGAGCAGTAGCTTCCCATGCCACTGTGAGCAGTGCTCATTCACCATCCTGCCCTTCTCCTCTGCTCCAAAGCCAAACCTTCTCATCTCCCAGCAGCCTACTCTCTGCTCTTGTAGTCACTATCCCACCCCCAAACCCCTCTCACAGCCCCTGCATGTCTCCAGACATTCTTCATCCAAGCACTTCAGTCTCATCCTTCAAACACTTCCCTCAGAGGGTCATCACAAATGCAGCGAGTAGAACTTATTTAACCTGATTAAAAAACACATCCACTAAGCATGTGACCATCTACTCACCCTACCCTAACTTTCTTCCCCAAGCCATGGGCAGAGCCCTTTCCCCTCTGTACTCTGCAACAAAACCATGGAGGCAGTGATGACATCAAGCTCCTGAGACGATGATTTGTGTGAAGCCAGATTAGTGGGGTTGAACCTGGCTAAGGAGGGCTGAAACAGCACTGAAGAAGCAGCTGTACAACAGTGGGCTGGTGCTGACATACAGTGGTCTTGGCTGGATTCAGCCATCACCTGTTCTCTGACAAGCAGCCAGAGACCTAGGCCCCTTCATCCAACTCCCCCCATTTCATCAGCTGACATCTCTCCTCCCCAGGCAATGCTACACAGAAGTGGCCAAAAAAGCTGGAAAATCCTTGTGGCAGCACCTCCGTGAAGGACCACTCTGAAGAGAGAAGCCCAATATCCTCTCACTGTGAATGAGCTGTGATGACCCTTGAGTCCCTGAAGTCCAGACAGACCCACCAAGGAAAGCACTTGGTGCAGAGATGTGGGATGAAGCTGCACAGTAAATGGAAATGTTCTTGTTTCCTTTTTCACATCTCTTAGAGAACAAAGGATGAAACTAATTTTGTCTGAAAAAAAGAAAACACCTCATAATTGATGCAGGATTTGACCCCAAAAAATCAAATCAGGCACAGCAGGGATACCAGTAGCAGGCTGAACTAGGCATCAGGAGGAAAGGAAGGTTTGTGCCTCCACACACAGAAATCTGCCTCTGCCTGACCTGCTTTTTCCCTGCCTGCACCACTCACCACATTCTGGAGATTGGTTCTTCAAACACTTGCATCTTTCTGTATTCCTAGGACAGGACCAGCAAGTCCTAGTCAAAGTATTCTCAGATATGGGACTGGCCTATAACTCTCATTATTGGTCAAGAAGAAGGAAGGAAAAAAAAGAAAAAAGAAAGTTAAAAAAAAAAAAAAAAGTAAGATGCTATTGTAGGTCATGTATCCATATTTGTGGCTTGACCGTCAAAACAGGAGCAGGTGACTGTCTGCACTTTGCCTCCATCAAAGTGTCCCTGGACTCTAGCCACAGTGCTGGGACTGAACTGGTTCCACTCTGGTCACTGGCCAGGGATATCACTGCCATTTCCTTGCTCCCAGCAACGCCTCCCAGCTGAACACAAACATCATGGCAGGGCAAGATATCTGAACTACCAACCAGACTCTGCAGTCACAGAATGCTTTCCACCTCCTGCCCCTCTCTCCCAAAGAGATCTCGAGCTCCTAAAGTAGTCCATAGGACATACATGAGATGCCCATCTGGCCAAGGTGGTCCAAGGATGATTTTAAAAACATGTCCATGAAAATTTCCAAGTGCATAGAGACATCCCCCAGCCTAGTGTACCAAGCACAAAAATATCATGACACATGCTGAAAGAGACTCACTGACAATTTCCTTCACTTGAGTAGGAAATGAGGCCAGTATCAGGTCAAGTTTTCTACCTGGTGCAACATGCCAAGAAGAGATGGAATTTGTTAGAAGGAACCATCGACCTCAAAGGTGCAGCTGGTGAAGATTTAGGCCAGTGAGAGAAGCCAGGACTTTTACTCTGGATTTCCCAACATACCTAAACATTTCCTCACCTCTGACACTGGCAGAATGGCACGATCCATGGTATTGCACAATATGTCAAGCTTTTGCTTTCAGAAAACTGAAATTGGGAAGAGCCCTTCTAATGACTCCCCAAATAAAGTGGTTTGGAGGCATCTTCTAGCAGCCCCCTTTGGCTCTAGAAGCAGCAAGAAGAGGTCTGCTGAAGTTAAGCCTCAATAAAATCAATACATCAGTTGTACCCCTGCAAGTTCAGAAGGTCAGCCTTCAGAAAAAGGGAATCCATAAAAGCCAAGAATTCATAGCTGGCAGTTCTCGGAAGGACTGAGACGATGCTTCCTTATTTCCAGCCTGTTTCTAACAGCAAACCAGATTTCCTTAGGAAAGCTTTGGTCCTTGTGCCTAAGAGGGTCACTGGATATACTCTCCTCCTTCCAAAACTTAAAAACTTGTTTCATGTCTCTCACTCAGTAACCTCTTGGAGTAATTAATATTAGTGAGGTCAGGAAGGATCATGGAGTTGTTAATAAGTACATCCAGAGAAGAGGTTTTGGAGTCTCCATATTTAAGGAACAAAATCTCATCAGCAAAGGAGCTACTTGCCTCTACACCAATGTGCTGCCAGGCCACAATGCCTTAGCACCAGCCCTCTTTTTTGGCCTCTCCCTCCTCCTCCTCCTCCTCCTGTTCTTGACTTAACCCCTTCCTGTCCAATGGGAGATTTTAGCTTATTGGGCAGTGACCAGCTTTTATTTCAGGTGTTGACAGACACAATTTATCACTGATACAAATGTAGCTGTGCTTTAATCATCTACAGCCAGCAGTGTTGGTTCCAGCAGGACAGCCTTTGTCTTCACAACTGCACATTCCTGAGTTATGGAGTACAGGATTAGAGAAGCAGAGATTAGGACAATCAAATGTAGCTGGTCCAAGCAGTAACCAGCATATCCCATTTTCTGGTCTTTCATTTGCCTTGTTTGAGATGTTAGCTTATGCCTTTGCCTCTTTACACTCTCACGTGTTTCCCACCTCCCTTAAACTGAAGCTAAAATCACCATGCAATTGCTGAACCTTTGCTTGGCATTCTAACAACAGTGGGCTTGTTATCCTTGTTACGACTTGCTGCAGAGTTTAACTGGCACAAGTCCAGCAGGTGAGGCAGGACCAGGTTATTCACTGAAGACACTGTTACCTGTCACTATGCACGTGAATTTAGCATCAGAGTCCTCGGACACAGCACGGGATTTGATAGTGGTTTCAAATAGTGGCTGTGTTTCCTCCGTCAGCTGAGAAATGATTGCGCAGAAGGTGCTCCTGGAAGATTCAAGAAGCATTTCTTAGAGATAAAAGCACCAGAAAAATCAAAGGGTCCACCTTGTGTCTCACCTCACTAGCCTGTGTTCTTGTTGTCCATGCCCTCTTCCCTCCCATCATCCCTGCACTTGCTCACAAGTCCAGTGTCAGGGCATTTGACTGATTTCTCCCTCCTAAAATGACTGTCAATTTAAAGTGACATTTGGGAGCCATTCCCTTTGTCTTAGCCCTTATGGCTATCAGGGCAATGAATGTTGACCCACTGGATGAATGAAGACCCATTTCAGCTCTTGATTATACCAAAACATCTCTTTGGCCAGCCAGTAAGCTTAGAGCTCTGCCTAACAAAGTCAATTCCCAGTTCTGAACCATAATTGTTTCAAGAGTTGCTCTGTTCACAGGGATTTTCTTTTATTTGTGAAGAATTTGTGTCACTTCAGGCCAAGTATGAATTCAACATGTCTCCTGAACACAGCAGCCCTCTTAGAATGAAGAAAAGCTGCCAGCTGTGGAATATCTCACTGAGGGAGACCTGAAGGTTTCTGAACCCAGGAATCAGCTGGGAAAGAATTCCCTGTTTAACCCCTTACTGCTGCAGGTAGGCACTCACACTCCCTACTCCAGGGGTTCAGGCTCTGACCTTGAAGCTTGTGCTGGGACACCCATATAACCAGAATTATCCTAACAGTGCAATCTGTAATGCTCAAAAGCAGACCATGGATTCTCCAGGTATTTCAGCACTGTTCAGTGAGTGCAATAGTTCATCATATTCACCCAGTACTGCCAACCCTACCGCATCATCACTGGGAGAGGTCCCAGAAAATCTGGGCTTTCTTAAATAAATGGAAATCATTCAATTCCAAATTGGGTTTTCATTCAGATAATGCTGAGGCTCTTGGAAGGGAAGAGTTTCTGATTTCATTTCTCCCTCTGCAATTAAAACTACATATTTACAATAGGAGAGGGGACCCCAAGGTCTCAAATGCAAAGACGTTGGGAGAAACAGCTAACATTGCAAGAGAACTGATAGCTGACAGCTCTATTTATATAATTTTCAGCAGTGAAAGACATTCCTTAAAGAAGTGATCAGCTTCCAGAAACATGCAAGGGGTGGAACAAATGCCCAAACCACTCCTGACACAGCTCCACCATGAGCAGAAGGGCTCAGAGTGTGTGGTGAGGGTTCCATGAGCAGGACCCCAGCCTCACAAGCAGCCCCAGCTTGCAGGCAGGATGCTGGTGCTGCTGCCACTAATGCTCCACCTGCTAAGGAAGTAAACTGGTTCAGGGCAAACCAAAAAACCCACATTTAGCATGACCCAGCAAGGGTAGATGCACTGACAGGGACTAAGCACGCATGGCTGAAGGCGTCAGGAGAGCTACAGCCACAGCAACTGCCTGTTTCATCCACCCTGAAAACTTACCTGGAGGCTGCAGTGTCATTATTTTCCCTGTGCCTTCTGTTAGAATGGGTTCATAAGAGACGCAGGGAGATGAATCCCTGAATAACAACCCGCTGGGACTCAGCAGGAACCTCACCCAGCTTCCAGGCACCTTGTGCTGCATGAGGGTCAGGACAGGGGAAGCTCAGGATGTTGCAAACCTGATTCATCCACTGAATGAGGGTTATAAGAATGGTCTGTTTCCAAACACATGTGTGGGATGGTATAAAAAGAACAGATTCCACAGCTCTTTTCTGTGGAATTTTACTAGGACACTGGCCCTGGCAAGCAATGCTTCACTCAACTGGGGGGCCAGGAAAGGGCTGTGGGAGTCAAAAGCTGTTTCAAACCAGAGCAACCTTTCCAAACTCCAGTCCCAGGAATAAAATGCCCATTTCCACAGAGCAAGGCAGACAATCCAGTACAAGGCAGTTACTGGTAGGGTTTTGATGCTCCCCTCAATACAGATCCCCTGCCCCATACCAGTAAATGCCTTTCAGATCCACATAAAGGAATTTCCCAAGCATCAACCAACATTTCATACCCCAGCAGGTGGGCAACCAGATCAGCATCTTATAATCAAGTGATGCACACACACAGTGGTTCTTGGGACCCAGTTTAATCCCAGCACCATGCCACCAGCAGGCAGCACCAGGAATAAGTCTGGTCCACTCAGTGCAAATCCCACAGCAAGGTGAAATACGTACAGCAAAGGCTACTGAATGGCTTTGGAAAGCAGCTGTGGTCAAAAGCTGGGGGCTCCACAGGCTCGGCAGATGAATCAGAGACTCGCCCAATGCCACTTGGCAGGAAGCCTGGAAGGTCTGTTGAGTCTTTCAAAGAAACCATTGTGTTGGTCACAACAGGATTTGAAGGCTCTGGCACTGTGGGGCTCTCAGCTGACTCACTCCAGCTGCAAGGAGGCTTGTCCAATACAAATTGCTTTCTAAACCAGTAATTCAGAGTATTCGAGGAACTGGACACAAAAGCACTAGCCACTTTTTCTTTGGGCCTTCCTGGAGCTCCATCTTTGGGGCAGAAAAAGCCCTGGAGCCTAGAAGAGACCCCTGGCAATTCAGTAGCCTTTTCAATTAAAGAGGGATTTCCATACAAAAGCCTACTGGAAAAGGAGATTTGAGAAGCATATTCCTCTTATCATGATTTTCTTTTTCTGACTTTTTGGTTAGAAATCCCAGAGCTACAGAAGTGTTCTGGAGAGGCCTTTCCCTCCACAGTCATTCTTCTACCTGCCACTCCAGCAAACCAGAAATGCCAACTGATTTCCAAATGTGTTCTTTTGCCAAAGGCAAAGTACACCTGTACAACTGCATTTTGGGGCAGAGTCCAAGTGAATGAGGATCCTCACAACAATGCAGGGGGAAGAAATTTTTTTCTCTGGATGTCTCAGGGCAGTCACATCCAATTTTTAATGTCTCTGTATGGAAGTCTCACTTTAATATAAAGAAGTAGCTGAACACCCATCCTTCAGCTAAGAAAGAGGAATATTTCTTGCACCTTAATACAGGAATGATGAACATTCACTTTTCTTTCTGCAGTTCAAGCAAGTATTAGGGATCAAATCATGCAGAATGAGGTTGTTAGATCACTTCAGGGCTCTCGACTGATTAATTAATTAGTACCAAAGCATTACAGGTTAATTGAGTGCAGACAGATTCAGAAAAGTGTTTGGTCAGAGCAGTTTAATGCAATGTAGTTTTACCTTCCTAAACTGGAGGGAGAGAATCTGCTGCTTGATAAGCTAAGCAAAAAACAGCATAAAAACCATTAGAGAGAGAAGCACGGAAAGGAGCTGAAATAAACAAACCGTTACAAGAGACATATTAATGATGAGTCATTTTGCAGAGGTCAGAGTTCCTATTAAAAGAAGGTACAGCTGCCTTAGGCTGCCTGCCAGGACGAGCAAGCCACATTGTCAATCGAAATCAAAGGCTGTAAAAATGAAATGGTCGTTAACCGCAGAGAATCAGTGTCAGGACATTTATTCAAGTAGGTTTCCAAGAAGCAGCACCTTGAGCCTTCCATGCACCATCCGCAGCATTGTGCTTAAAGCAGGCAACTCCACCACAGGAGACGTCCAGTTAAACGCAGGCGGGAGTACGGACGAGGCCAGCCCAATTCTCTGCTGGCAAGCAGGTGGCCTGAGCTGGGTGCCCTCTGTGCTTCCAAGGACAGCTCCTGGGAGAAGCTGAAAACTCTCTGATCACATTGCTTTCCAGCTTGCCAATCAAATCACTAAGGTCTGGCAAAACATTAAAATAAAATAACAGAAATAGACTTTACAAGAACCTACACATTTTGCTTTCTTTGTGGAAACATGTAGGAGCATTAACCAATTTAGGGAACAGAATCAAACACACATGTCCTGTACAAGATGTCCTGATGAGCTACTTACCAGTGGTCACCAGCTCTCCCAAAGGAGTGTCTTCAGGGACTCATGTCCTAGCCAAAGAGCCACACTGCTGGACTGTGGCAGCAGCCCCTTGCAGGCTGTAGGAAACAACCTCTGTGCATTGACCTGCAGCAGTCAGGAACAGATCCTCAAGCTCTGAGCTCACTCACATGGCAATCAAAAGTCTAAAACTAACAGGGACAAGCTAGTCAGCAGCACGTAAGCTCAGTGGTTTAATTGCACTGAGGTGCATGTTATGTCTATGCAACATCTTCTCCATTTAGCCTTGGAAATGACTGCAGCATGAGCATCCCCTCTGGGATGTACCAAGCCAGACTGCCACATCCCTACATGCAGAGAGATCAAACCTCCTCAGCCTCTGCTCTGGAGACCAGTGAACCACCAAACTTCAGTGCTCTAGGATGGTGCTACAGAAGACAGCAGAAAGAACCACATGGAGGGCCACCTGAAGGTGCACCTCTTCAGTTCTCCTACTCAAATGTGTGAGTCCCAGTCATGTGGAACTCAGCAGGACTCCAAGTCTTGCCCTAAAAAGGACCACAGAGAGACTCTGAAAACTGCTCCTGCCAACTGTACATTCCACCTGTGGAGGCAGAACGTCCATGTGAACACTAAGAAAAAAAGTAGCTCAGCTTGAAGTCCTGACACTTTACACAAATAATTGCATATTTCCTTTGAGAAGAAAAACCTGAAGGGGTCACTGACTCTTCTCCTTCAGGGAGAGCAAAGACAGCAGAAGTTTTGGACTGTTGCTCAGGAGCAACTTTAACCCAACAAATATGGGTAGCACTTGGCCTTTTGGCAGCAGCTTCACCCTCTCCACCCCCAGCCACACAATCCTGGTCCGTTCCCAGTGCCAACTGCTGGTCATGCAGCCAAAGGATGTGCAGGCTGGGTGTGATCCAGTTGGGAAAATCAAATGCTCACAGTAACAGGCTGAGGATCACTCACTCACCTGATCCATCTTTCATGTGTTGTGCTGGTCCATGAGAGAAGTCAGACAGAGGAGCTGTGTCCTTCCACCTCTTGCAATATCCCTCTGAGCTCCATGCCCTTTCTGGCACTGCCAGGCACAACTTTGCACTCTCTGCCTCACTGACCAGCACCTCCCCTTGTCCTCAACACTCACAGACATCCTCAGAGCTTCCAGAGCTCAAATTACACCTCGTGCTGCTCTCACTCTGTCCAGACCTCCTGGGGATCCAGGTTCCTCCTCCCACCCTCCTCCCAAGCACTACCACCCCAAGTGATCCCAGGGGCAGCTCTGGGATCACTGTGCTCTGGGCTGCCTCCAGGCACCTCCGTCTGTCTGGAAACACAACTCAGGGGTTTAACTTGTTTCAGAACATTTTGCTTACCACTGCAAAGGAAAAACATCTTTTTACCCCCCAGGAATACTAAAGATCTTCTTAAAGGGAAGTCCCCCAAATCCTTGCTAGCTAGAATGCTAGTGCAGGCAGTAGTGTGGTTTTAATCATGACTTCTTGCATAAGACAAATACGGATGTGTCTTGGCTTGGATGTAAAGAAAATAGCAAGAGTCAGAACAAAGGCTGCTTGTGCCATGAACCCATTGTGCTCACGGATGTGATCAAACAGTAAGCACTGACAGTGCTTTTTTTTTTTAATCCCCAGTATTAAGAAAACATGGGCTTTATTCACTGCACATCCTGAGATAGTGCTGAACACTGAACTGAGGGTCTCTTGAGGGTCTCTTGATATTATCAGAAGAAAAAGGCCATCATGCATTAATTGAAGTTTAACCTCGATATGCTAAATTTGCTTTTCAGACTAGAGATTTAAGCCCCAGAGAGCACGATCAAATTGTGGATCCTGCAGCCAGCACAGCCCTGCCTGCAGGCAGCTGGCGCTTCACTTCAATTACGTTCCAGCATATCCATGTAGAGCTGTGACAGCACAGCTACATCAGAACCCAATCTACCCTGCTGGAAACACGGGGCTCATGAGCAGGGCACCAGATGCTGCAGCGTGCCTGGTCTGATCCTCTCTGGGACTGGGCTGTCTGTGCCCCAGGCTCCCCAGGGACTTATCAGCACACACAGCGCAGGGCTCTGCTAATGAAATGCAGCATCAGCAGTGGATGTGTCTCCCCTGAGCAAGCTCAGGGCCATTATGGTTACTGAATAAAGGCAAATGCTTATGTTATCCTGAGGAACATCTGAAGTAGTGAATCAAGGCCTCAAGTATAACCCTTCCTTCTACTAGAGAAGCAGATTTCAAAAAGGTCTGCTCCAGGCAGGTCCAGCACCAGCAGGATGAAGCCTCCTCAGGCACCTCCCATTGATGAAGAGAAGCTCAGCTTTGTATAAGCTAGTTCTGAAAATATAGAACTGTTCTTAATTGCTGGACCATAGCATTATGCCTCTCGACCACATCCCTACTATCAGTCTCAGTTCTTCATTAAATTTCATTTTATCATATGCTTTCAAACTCCTTTGGCCATTTATCATGATCCTAAAGATTCTAGCCCTTCAACTACTCATAATTTTCTTTGGAAGTGAAGACAGCCTTCCTCATTTTTCATGCACTCGCCAAATTTCAGTCTTGCAAGGGCAGGAGGCAGAACTGTCAACACCACTCACTTTTTTTAACCGCTCAAGTTGATGGTCTGGGCTGGCATCCACTAGCACTAAAAAGTTAACTGCTTGAAAAACATAGATTTTCAGTCTGGCACCTCTTTTAACCCTCTCATGCAGTCATCCATGAAATTACTCTCTTTTGGTATTTCTTATCACTGAGATAAAGAAATCTTTCTCCTTCCAGTTCATTCTTCACATGGAAGTGAACAAGAGCTCAGGAGACCCTGAAATAGGCTTAACAGTGGCTCCATCCTCATATGGACAAGCACCAGGACTTGTGCTGCTTGAGCCACAGCAGCGATCAATATTTTTGAGTGCTCTTTCACAGCATGAAAATTGACCCACACAAACTGTCCAGTGAGGGGAAAAACTAGCAAAACATGTCCATGACAGCAAAGCTGACACGTTCAAGTTATGTTTTGAGGGAATCAGCATTGCACCAAGGCTCCTCGGGAAGCCCATGGAGAGCAGAACCAGGCAGCCTGTCCATCCTTGGAGCTGGACAGAGGGACTGGCACTTTCTTACAGACATTCCCCCTCGCTGGCTCTCTGATCCACGGCATTATTGGCCAAGTTTTGCACATGAAGACTTCCAAGTATAAGGTTTCCTATGAACTTGCCTGCCTTCAAGGTTAACACTACTTGAGACAAATACAAGCCGCTCAAAATCCTGCCTCAGCAGTCAGCAGTGAACCCTTTTCAACATTTAAAAGCAAATACTGAGGCTTTCATGTAGGCATGGTTGTGCTCACAGCTGCTTTCCTGCCATGTGTCCCGCTCCTTATCAAGCACTCGCTGCACACACAGAACGAGTGTGCTGGTGTTCATATACCATGGCAGGAGCTATCAGCAGGCCCATGATAAAGCAGCTCTGAGTGCTGTGTTGCTGTACAAGACACGTTGTTATTTCACTGACTGGAAAACAGATGTATTGAGTCTTTGCTTGTCAAGGTCACAGACCGAATCGATGTCAGAGACGCAGAAATGTGGCAAATTTTTCTGCAGGTAATTTATTTTTGCTGAGATGAACATGGGCTTGTGTGTAACAATTCAGGCTAGATTTCATTAACAGAGAAGGTGGAAAACAATAAATTAAGTTACACAATCCTGTATCAGCCTCTGTAATGCTCTGAAGGTGGCTCAGATTTGTGTATTTTAACTCTGAATTATTGCTGCCTCTATGGCCCAAATTAAACTTAGAAACACACCAAGGAATGAGAAACAGCAAAAAATGCAAAATAAATATTGGACAATGAGATGCCCAGGGCATCCTCCTGGCAGCTCACTCTGCAGAGAAAAGAAAAAAATGAAAATCAAATTGCCTGTAACAGCTCTTCCGTCTTCCTCTTCTTGGACCAGGCAATGCTGTGAAGTGTGAGACTGAGTCAGTGTGAGATAACAATCTCATTCACTCAAGACCTTCCTCCCCTCGTTGAAAGAGAGCAAGGGTAGAGCAGGTTTTAATTCCATCCCCTGGGAACTACCTCTACTGTGGCATGAGAGGTGCCTCGTTTGGAGATGACCACACTCTCCCCTCCACACAATGGTATCCCTGGCCTGGGAAACATCCCCTTTTAGGAGATTTCCTGAGAAGAGCACAGTTTTCACATGTGATACACTCCATATCTTAATAGTGGTCTTGAAGGGCATTGGCTCCTCAGCCTACACACTCGGCTCCACTTGTCTTTTTGGGGGATATGGACATATGGACAGGAGGGAAAGGGAGCCGAAAAATCTCCCTTTGGAATTGCTGAGGATTGTTATTCAGAGTGCACAACTGCTGAGGAGCCCCACTCAAACCAGACACCCTTGTGCAGGTAGTCACAGTAATGGGAAACAGACACTTCTGTCCTACAGGTCACAGGGTGTGGAGATGAGTCATTGATGCCTTTAGCTTTGCCTTTCCAGTGGGTACTGGCTGTCCTGCCTTCCAGAGCTTGGGACACTTCCATCCCACAAATCAAACTGACTGAGTGCCCTCAGGTGCCTCAGCTGGCATCTGACCAGGGGGTTACACCACTCCTCATCAAAAGCAAAGTCCCGTTGGACATTACAAGTGTCTACCCAGCTGCTAAAGAGGGAACTCGACTGAACTAAACCTGCTTTTCAGGAACCAAGTGCCCCTCAGCTTCCAGCACACTTTATTATAGCAACAGATCTTTCTCCTTCATTTGATATTACGTGCAAAGCAAGAGGGACAAGATTGGGAATGGTTTCCAGCCAGAAGAGCCAGGTGGCAAGGCCCTCTCCTGAGCTCAACTGCCACCCTGAGCAGAGTCATCCAAGAAAAGATCAGAGGCAATGTCACTACACTCTATAAATATCTGTACATGATACAGCTATGACAGTAGAAAGATATTCAAGCAAGAAAGCAATGCTCTAATGAGACTGAGGAGCAGACACCTGCACGAGGTAAGAAGTGCAGATCACTTCCAGCAGAGAGGTTTGCCTTGCCTAGCACTCAGATGAAGGTTTTATATAAAATTGCATCTCTCTGCACAATATACTCTCCAGACTCACTAGTCCTTACAAGGACACCTAAAAAGATGTTTTGAGAGTGGTGGCCCATGAATGCAGCTAAGGCACACCCTGGACAGGACTGACAGCTCCTCCTCTCACTTCGTGAAATAATTATAGTCAAGTGCTTTGAGACATAACAGGTTTGTTTAAGGAAAAACAACCCCAAAATAAAAAAAAATCTTGTCAGCAGCCAGAGCAGAGGGCAAGTCACTGTGGCCATAAGCTGCTCCTCACATTTTCCAATATGCTAAAAGATCAGTGAAGGAAAGACACTGAGCTGTTTGCTCACAGGGAAAATCCTTACAAAAGACTAGTTCCCAAGGGCATGAAGAGTGAATACCCTGAACACTCTGTTTAATAAAAGGATGATGTTCTATCGATGGCCACTTTCAACACCTCTATTCTTCTGGCCCCCTTAGCACCACCTCTGGAAAAATTTACAAGTTAAAACCCAGAAAAATCATGTTCTGGTTACCAAATTCATATCCTTCAACTTACATGACATCCCTTTCCTCCAACAGGATTAGGGAGACCAAGTAAGACCATCCAAACTGCCCTCAACATCGAATCACAGAATGGTTTGGGTTGGATTGAACCTCTAAGCTCATCTCGTTCCATCACCTGCCATGGGCAGGGACAACTTCCACTAGACCAGGCTGCTCCAAACCCTATCCAACCTGGCCTGGAACGCTTCCAGAGATGGGGCAGCCACATCTTCTCTAGGAAACTTGTACCAGGGCCTCATCACCCTCACAGGGAAGAATTTCATCCTAATAGCCGAACTAACCCTGCCCTTTGGCAGTTTGAAGCCATTCACCCTTGTCCTGTCACTCCAGGCCCTTGTAAAGAGTCTCTCTCCATCCTTCTTTTAGGCTGCCTTCAGGTACTGGAAGACCACAATCAGGTTATATTACGTTATGGTCGTAGGCTGGAGACAGATTCACGGCTGGACTCACTGATGATCACGACACAAACAGCAAAGATTTATTATGACTGCCTCCTCTTATAGAAAGTTCAAAATTCTCAAGCTTGGACAACCGATTAGTCAGGGTTTCAGCACCACCCAGCTCTCTAGCCAGTGATATATCTGCATTCAGGATTAAATAGAATTATTTAGGGTCCCTGTCTGAGTTCAAATCCATCCTATCATTGCTCACTCAGGGACTTATTTACTTCTTTTCTAGAACAAGCTAGGCTTAGCCAAATTAGAATTTCTGTTATAGCTAAATTTGTCTGTCCAGCTACAGACCAGCTGTGGTGTGACAAGGTTACCCAAAAACTTTTCCAGGATGAACAATTCCAGCCTTTTGTCATAGCAGAGGTGTTCCATCCCTCTGACAATCTTGGTGCCTCCTCTAGACTCATTCCAACAGTTCCATTCCTGTGCTGGGAACTGCAGAGCAGAATGTGTTCATAAGTCACCCCAGAAGCAGGGATTTCCAACCTCAGCTTCTTTTCTTAAAGATCTCTCCACATCTTTGTGTATCTCTACCGTGTTACTACACTTTCTACTGCTTTAAGAAGCAATGAAGAGAATGGGGAAATATTTTGGTTAAACATACTCTATATACACATATAAAGACAGAAACAGAGAAACCTGAAAAAAAACCCGCATTTTCTACGGATTAGAATATCCATTTTAGTTTTCTAACCACTACAGTAGCCTCCCAAAGCAACCCTGTATCTGCATCACTTGTCCCATTGCCTTTGTTAGCTTCAAACCCAGCAAATCCAAATCCAAATCCATTCTGTGTTAAAGAGAGCTGCTCGGTGTTATCTGCTGTTCTGCATGTCACCCATCGTGCTTTTCAAGTTCTCCCAGGCAAGCTCTCCAGATGTTCCTGGATTTAATTAAAGTCATAATTACTTTCGGAAGGTCTCCTTGCTACACCACTCCACTCACTTGCTTTCCAGAATTGTTATGATACATTATTTAATTACAACACAAAAAACCCACTTCATTCAATACCTTGCTCTGCATCTTAGATAACAGTTTCCAACAATCCTGGCTCAAGTCTTCGGCACTTGTGGGGCTCTGCAGGGAACGAGACTTATATATGCCTCCTCCCTAACTCATCAGGGAACCTAGAAATTGCCATGAACTCAGGGAAAGGTCAATTTTGCCATTTAGTGATTATTTAGTTGCTGCTTCTTACAACAGAAGGGGCAGACAGTGGAGTTAAGAGACAAAACGAGATTGCCTTGCCATGGGCTTTTGACAATCACGTACATAAGTGGTTGGAAAAATGATTGGAGAATTTGTGGAAATTGAATGTGATGCTGAATTAAGTGGGGCAGCACCGAGTCCCTTTGCCAGCACTGGGTACCCACGGACAGAAACTGGGGTGCAGCCATGGCAGAATGAGGTTGAGAAGTTCAAGAGGTTCAGGGCTTAGAGGTCTGCAGCCATGGGCCAGATTTACCATGCCTGAGCCACAGCCTCAAGCGCTGATGCAGCCAGAGGACGCCAAGTGCACTGCCTGCATGGGTGCCACATTGCTCCATGCCTTCCTCAATAGAGGAAACTTTGCAAATCCAGCTGGAAACACTGAAGGTATTACTTGCAGGATAGACGAACCCTCCTTCACGGTTAAACTGATTAAAGCTGCAATTTGAGTGGAGTCAAGGAAAATAAAAGTTAAGCTGTAGGCAACCCAAGCACCTCAACATCTTCTTTATTAAAGCCTCTCTCTGCTTGTAATCTACAGAATGGAGTCACTGGGCTCAGTTAAGAGATTTCCAGTTCACGGTATGATCTGAGGCCACAGGCTGTGGACCCTGTGTGGGCATTTGGTGGTGCTGAAGATGTCACAGCATGCAGCCATTAGCTCGTACCCCAGCACAACATGATACCAACACAAAGGAACTGAATTTAGGCAACTTCACTTTGCCATTATCCCAGTTTTAACACCTGACTTCCAAGCAGCACTTTTTTATCTCTTTTGGTCCCGCGTTTATTTTTATGAATGTCTGACTCCTTGAGGCATCAATGCTTGACACGCTGGAAATGGATTATTTATAAACCATCAGCAAGGAAGAGGCACACTCATTTGGAGAGCTTATAGACTGAAGAGCATTCCCAGCGAATTCAAAGCAATTTCAAGGCTTTTTTGAATGCCTCATACAATCACCGACACCTTGGGCACTGCTGGCACATCACTGTGTAATTTTGTGTTTGCTAACCTCAGTCAGGCTCAGCTGACAGCATGTTTATCATACCTTCTCCCTGCGAACAAAGCCTTATTCCTACCCTAGACCCTGTGCTGGAGGCCATTCCTGACCCAGGAATGCTGATCTCATTGCTGCTCAGCCCCTATCTACAGTGTAGAAATGCCTTTTTGGCAACAAGATAAGGCACCAGCGCACAGAGCCCAGTGGGCCCCTCGCTCTGTCTGGTGAGCTGCTTCACTACAATGAAGGCAGGAAGGTCAGTGCTGTTCCCTGAATTTAACTGGAGACACTCTTGTTTGTCAGGATTTCGTAAGGACGGCTGGGAGTGAGACTTCACTGGGGTCTGCAGCTTTCTCATGGGGGGAAGAGGAGAGGCAGCACCGATCAGACTCTGGTCTTTGGTGACCAGTGACAGGACAGCATGAAGCTGTACAAGGGGGGTTAAAATAGATTAGATTATTGGATATTAACAAAGGGTTCTTCACTCAGAAGGTGGTGGGTCACCAGAACAGACTCCACAGGGCTGCAGTCACGGCCCCAAGACTGCCAGAGCTCCAGGAGTGTTTGGTCAACCAGCGCAGGTACAGCGTGGGATTGTTGGGGATTGCAGGGCCAGGGGCTGGTCTCGATGATCCTTGTGGATAGGATATTCCATGATTCTATTCTGTGACTCCACCACTTCACACACCCGCCCAGCCATACACAATATGCGATGCCGATAGGCCCTGCCCGGCAATAGCTGCGACACTCCCAGCTCTCTTTGGGGAGGTGAGGGACTGCTCTACAGCACAGCAGCTCCTCTGGGGTGCCCGGGCCATCGACTGGCTTTCTCGCCTGGAGCAGCTCCCCAGGGATGCCCAGGCCCATTGGCAACACCACTTCCAGCCGGCCGGTCTCGATCCCGCTCTGAGGCCGGCGCAGCCTCCCTGCCTGGGTGCGGGCCAGCCCGCCCTCCCCGCCTCACCCGCGGCCCCGTCCCCCGCAAGCCCCGCGGCCGCCATCACCCGCACCCACGGCAGAGGCCAGCTCGGCCACAGCACCCACAGCAGCGCCTTCCCCTGGCCTCACCTGTTCTGGGGCCGGATGCCCAGCAGGTAACTCCGTCGGTCCGGCCGCGAGGCCCAGGCCGCGCTCTCGGCCTCCTCCGCCCCGTCCATGGGGCTCGCTCCCCGCCCGTAGAGGCCCGCGAGGGCCCTGCGGGTCGAGCTCATGGCCGGAGTGCGGCTGCCCTGCCCCGCGGCCGTCGCTGCCCGCCCTGTCACTCACCGCCGCCGTTTATAGACGCTCCGCACATGCCGCTGTCAATCGTGACACTGCCCGGCCTCCCCGGGCCGCCTGCCCGGCCTCCTCCTCCTCCTCTTGCCATCGCTGCCAGCTCGAGTCCAGCTTTTGAGGAAGAAGCGAGTTTTTCCTTATAATAATCAGCCCACCATGGGGGATTTCTCACACCTGAAAGATCTCTCTGGTGACACCTGACAGAACCCGACGGTGCAGCATTGAAGTTGTGTCAGGTTTACGTGGGGTATCAGGAAAAGTTTCTTCCCCAGAGGATGGTCAGGCACTGAATACACTTTCCAGGGAATGGTCATGGCCCCAAGGCTGCCAGAGCTCCAGGAGCTTTTGGACAGTGCTCTCAGACACAAGGTCGGATTGTTGGACTGTCCTCTGCAGGGACAGAAGTTGGACTCGATGGTCCTTGTGGGTCCCTTCCAGCTCAGGTTATTCCATGATTCTGTGGTTTCTTAGGATCAGCTAAAACATCCCTCACTTCCTTGCAGGCACAAGGCTCCCACCCTGGCTGGCTGCACCACTCAATGTGGGCATGGAAGTCACATCCTCACATGAGGAGCCTGGCAGCCTGTTTTTTATCCCAGAATGCCCAAGAGAAAGTCTGTGATGGTATTTATTCAGTCTCCATAAAAAGAGACAGCACAAAAGAGAGATGTAAAAGGTGGATACATGTCACAAACAATTACTAGCAGTGATTTAATACCAAATGAAAATATAATGAGTAATAAAAGAGTCTTTTTTTTCTCCTACCTTTCTCTTGCCTGTCAAGTTGTTGCATCATGTGCTGCAGACATGTCACTGGTGTCATCGCATCCCTCCAGCGCTGGATTGATGGATGGAGCAGATTCACTGTGGATTAGCTGTCTGCCCATGGCTGCAGTTATTATGGCCAATTCTCAAAAGGCAGGAGCAGGGAAATGATGGCAAATAGCTCCATTCTAGGAAATACATGTTTAGAGCTGATTTTCCCTGGGCAGGAGAAGCAGCAGATGTGGTAGCAAGCAGCAGGGCAGGTGATGGATCAGTTGGTGCAGGACACCCCTGATTCCTTTTCCTCAGCACATACTGTGATTTGGAATGTGACTTTGGATAGGGACTTGCACTGGGGTATGCACAGACACACAGAGTGTGTGCATCACCCATACAGGTGACACAACAGTGACAGATGATCACATTATCAGCTGTGTAAATTGCAGGATTTGTGATACCAGAGAGGATACTTGATCTTCACAAATGCAAAGGAGATGGACCTCCTAAAACATTTGGACGTGGTCCTAGGAAATATGGAGAAGGGTGGTCCCAGAGGGCTGACTGAAGACCCCACCTTCACCCAGCAGTGAAATAGCAGATGAAATTGCATAAAACAAATACAACACGATCCACGGGGGGAAGCCACAATACTCATTTTCAATGGGCAGCAGTGGGCTCTGTGTGAGCTAATGTCACTCAGAAATAATCCATCTCAAACAAAAAACAGCAGACCCCAAAAAACACAAACACAGAACTCAGAGAAGGGCAGCAAGGACAAGCCAAGGTCCAGACTGGCTGCTGCATGAAGGATAACTGTGTGGACTGGGACTCTTCAGCCTGGAAGAAACTACTGAGGTGCCCATGACTGAGGTATACACAGCTGAGGTGCACAAGGAGAACAAGTCAAATCACCAGGAGGTAAAATAAGTGAAAGGGAGATGATTCCTCTCTCCCCTTGGCTTTAGGCTACTCCCACACATGGCTGTGGCTGTTCAGTGTCAACAGGGATTAATAAAATCCACAGGACAAATCTGTGGAAAGAAAATCTCCTGAGGTTTATGCAGTATGAAGATATTACCTTCAGTTCAAGACATGTTTGAGCTGCATAAGAATATTCAGTGTGTGCGTGCCCTGATCTCACAATCTTTGCTCTGCTCTGGCTGCTGCCCAAATGTGGGAGGCAGGATGCTGGGCTGGGAGGACCCAAGCTGGCATTCTCCTACTCCCATCCCTTTCTCTGGAAGGAGAAAGAAGACTTTCAGGTCCCACAACTTCAGGAAACCTGAAAACCCAGCATATGAATTACACATTATTTTACCATGAGCCCAGTCTCTTGGCATAATTGATCTGATAGAACAGAGCCCAGACTAGCTAAGAAGGGTGTCCAGGACAGGTAGGTTTCTGCTGTGGGACTGGAACTGTGTCTGGTTTCAGATTCCCAAATACAAGAAAGACACTTTATATGCTGGATCAAGTCCAGTGAAGACCACAAAAAAGATTGAAGGAGCTCAGACACCTGATACAGGAGAAGAGGATGAGAGAAACTGGGTTTTAAGCTTCAGGGAAAGGCTGAGTGGAGACCTCCTTGTTTTCTTCACTACCTCATAGGAGGGCACAGACTCAGAGGTGCAGAGTGATGGAAAGAGAGGCCAAAATACAAATGGCAAGGAGGAAAGTTCTGGTTAGACATGAGGAAAATTACTTGCCCTGTGGAGGGAATCAAGCAGTACCACAGGGACCCAAGAGGCAGGCAATCTCCATTCTGTGAAACTGTGAATTCAGGTGACTGTGGATGGGACAGGGTGCTGAGCAGCCGATTGACATTCTGCTCAGAGTGGGGGGCTGGACCAGAGACCCCCAGAGCTCCCTTCCCACCCTGGCCATACCATGGTTCAGTGCTGCACCCGGTCAGTGGAGAGAAGCCTGGATGGTGAGCGCAGGTTTAGCTCAGATGTGACGAGAAAGAGCCTGCTGTAGTGTTTGATCCTCCCCCCAGACACGCAGGGGTTGTATTCTTTTTCTGCCCTTTCAAGCTCTGAATGGTTCTTGTGCCTGTTGCCTGCCGAGACAGCTTCCTCTCACAGCATCTGCTCTCCCGTCAGTCTGCTCAGAGAGTGACAGTGCCCTCTGCTCCTGGCTCTGGGGGAAACGTGTTCAGCTGCTAGAGCCTGAGCCAGCCAGAAACGAGGCTTCAGACCTCGTTAGCAAAGCTTTCTTCCTCTGCCTCCAAATCCAGCACTGACTCACACAGTCACAGATGTTTTCTCGCTCCTCTCGCACAGTTTATCCTTCCCTTTCCCATCCTGCACCCTTAAGTTCTTCCCTTTCTGAAATTACAGGCGTCTTCCTGCACTCCACCAAGCTCTCACCTCTGGTTCTCCCCCAAATACTAACAGATGGTGCCAGGGCAGGGCTCTGACAGAGGACGAGCACAATGGGCTTTCTGAGTAGATATTTGGAGGAGGATTCTTTTCCTCAAGCCTGGAGAAACAGTCTACAGGGAATGCAGCAACCTTCAGCTGTTTGAAGAGATTCTGCATCCACCAGAAGTGTCATCTTTAGCTATGGGAAAGTGCTGGGGTTAATTTAATGATCATTTTTATTAGCCTATGTGTGTTGCATAGATAATAACTCTGCAGCATACTCGTGCAACGGAGCTGCTGGCATATACTCAGCCAGAACCTTAATTTACAATCCTTTATAGGTTTTCAACCTGCAAGGGTGTTATTTCTAAATGCTGAGCTGGACCCTGGAGAAAATAGGAAATAGGAGGTCTGTGTGATCTGCCCTGAGAATGAGAACCTTTTCGCTGCACATCCTGAGCCCAGACCTCCTTCATTCCTCCGAGCTTTGTGTCACACTCCCTTCCCAGCCACTTGAAAGTTCTTTGGGAATGACAGTCACTCCCTGGCCACCCTCTGTCCTCTCCATTCACCATTTCCAGCAGATTTCCTTGTCCTGCTGCCTCTGGAAAGGTGATAAGTTTTGAGTTAACGAGCCTGACCTTGCCCTAACCTTGCAGGTCTCGGCGCAGAGCTGTGCACTCCTCCGCCGGTCCCTTTTTCCCGCAGAGGGGCTTGTGCAACCTCCGGAGGGCTGGCCCAGCGCCACTTCCCCTGGGGCCCTCGTGATGCCCGGCCCAGCTGGCGGGGACTTCTCAGAAAAAGGGGGTTCTCCCGCCGCTGGGAGTGCTGGCTCCACCATGAACCTTTCAAGCCGTGGTCCCCGGGAGAGACGTGAGTGCAGCCGTGGAGCCTGGGGGATGAGGGCGGTGGGTGTGGGCAGGGGGCAAGAGTGGCTGTGGGGATGAGAGCATGGGTGATCATTGGGAGATGGACAAGGACACCTGGGGGGATGTGGGTGAAGATGGCTGTGGGGATGGGACAGAGGACACTGGTGGAGAGGGAGGTGAGGACACCTGTGGGGATATGGGCAAGTGTACCCATAAGGTGTGTATACCCGTAAGTGTGGGGAGGGGAGGACATCTGTGGGGAGAGAGGCAAGTACACCTGTAAGGAGTGGAGGGGGCACTATGAGGAGGGGGGGAAGACACTCTTGGTAAGTAGTTGAGGTCACCAGTCAGAATGGGGACAAGGACTATTGTGAGGATTGGGTGAGGTCACCAGTGGGGATGGGGGTAAAAACACCTGTGGGAGGGGGTAAGGATATTTGTGGGATATGGACAAATACACCTGTAACCGGGGAGGACGGGGTCGTGTGAATGAGGGTGCGGTCAGCAGTGGCAGTGGGGAGGTCATCTGTAAGGAGTGTTGGAGGGGGCACCACGGGAAGGAGGGACGGTTGGGGCGAGGGCGAGGTCACCAGTGGGG
>VZSR01003798.1:15409055-15445409 GCA_013398615.1 Brachypodius melanocephalos
CACCATCCATCGTTCTCTCCATTCTCTGGGCACAAGAGCATCCCTGTTCTTCCAGTCTTCCCTGCCTGCTGGGATGGGTGTTCCTCTTGAAGGCCACCATGCCTGGCCACTGAGTGAGAGTGAGATGCTGGGCTGTGACTGCAGTATTGTTCCCTCCTCCACATGCTGTTTGTTTCTCCACAGCCATTGCCATAACCGAGCAGCCGGTCTCTGTCTCTGTCCCGGTGGGATACTCCTTCACGCTGCGGTGCCGAGCACAGGGACGCACCTCACTGCAGTACCAGTGGTTTTGTCAATACCAGGTAAGGATGGGGTGGCCCTGTGTGTGGCACCAGGCTGGGTCCCTTCACACAGTGTGGGAGCTGAAGGAAGGGAGGAAACCAGGGGTTTCCACTTTCATTGCTCTTACAAGGGGCTTTCTAGTGCCTTCTACTGCCAGCACTGAGGAGGGAATTGCTGCCTATTGCCTGTGTTTTCCCTTTAGTCTGACTGCCGCCTGATTCCTGGAGCAACCAACCAAGACTTGCCCATCATTGCAGAGCAGACCCAGCTCTACACCTGCAGAGTCAATGACCTCCACAGAAATGCCGTCTTCTCTGACTGGGTGAAGGTAGAGGTTCATCAGTGTGTTGCCAGAGGTACAAGCCTGTCTTTTACCTTCTTGATGTGTTTTGGAATCACAGAATGGTTTGGGTTGGAACGGACCTTCAAGCTCATCTTGGTCCACCCCTTGCCATGGGCAGGGACACCTTTCACTAGACCAGGTTGCTCTAAGCCCCATCCATATGCACTTGCACCTCATGTTTGCTGTGGATTTCCCAGAGTTATTCTGAATATTGGGACTGAAAGAACCCATCTTGCTACTTCAAAGCTGATCAAAAATAACTTGGGGTGTGGTTGACCTTAAAATGTTGACTGCACCTTTGTCAGGAAAGGGCGAGGATCAGGTTCGGGAAGCCAGAGGCAGGGCTTTGGTGTGGCATTTACTGTCACAGGCATTGCTCTGAAGGTTTCCCTGCTCCCCAAGGAGAAAGGTACAGTAATGATAGTTGAAAATGGTGTTGTTTGCTGTCCCTGTGGAGTGAGGACCAATTCTGTCTCACTGCCTTGCAGGCCTGCCCCCTCAGCTGTGGCAAGGAGAACCAGTCATTGTCCTCAACCCCAGTGAGCAACGGGTGGAGGTGGGGCAGCCTCTGCAGCTGCAGTGTGCTGCCATGGGGGTCCCAGCCCCCAGCTACCAGTGGTACCGCAATGGGAACCTGCTGGAGCAGCAGAAGAGAAAAAAACTCTGGGTAAGGTTTTCTGGGGGTAGTACAGGAGCTTTGGGTGCTGAGGTGGATAACGGGAGAAGCTGATTGCGGGGTGAGAAAGCCCTCCATGTATCACCCCGGTGCTTTTGTAGCTGACTGGATGACTCTGCGTGAAGGGGGAAATATATTTTATGGACTTCTTTCAAAGTTGTGGGTATTCTTCTAAGAGGTAACCGATCCATAGGTGCATCAAGGGCTCTCAGCACCGCCCTTGTGCCCTTTTGTGCAGAGACATGAGAACAGTTACTGTCTGTGTGTGGAGGGGACTGTGGATTGATGGAGCTGCTGGAATGCTGTCTGCCTGCTGGAGACCTAGAAAGAAATGTGGTTGGTCCTGACAGAAAAGAGTCAGGGAAGCAGTAGAGGGGCTGGCTTTATTTTGTTTCTCTGGCTGAGTGTAGATCAGTGCTGTCTTCTCGAATCAGGAAGGGAGGTTTCCTTCCAGGGCACCATGTGAAGGGCACAAGGACAAGACATCAAGTCTCTTCTCAGTTGTGGTCAATGATATTACAGATGGTCTTAGATGGTATTACCTGGTAGCCTTAGATTGCAATTCTGATGGGAAAGTTCAGTATGGGCACTAAGAAGAGGTTGTTTTCAGAGGTGAATGGTGCTGTGCTGGAGCCAGAAAGGCAGCAACGTGTTTGGGGGTGTTCAGGGCTTGAATAGACAGAGCTATGGCCACCCTGACTCAGTGGTGGCTTTAGTCCTTCTCTGAGCAAGATCCTGGGCTGGAGAACCAGAGTCCTCACCAGCTGGTACTGCTCTGGTTCTTGTCCCTGTCCTGATTCTTTGTGACGCAAAGTCTCTGCAAACAGCAGGAAAAATACTTTTTATTCCATGAACACAAGTGCCTTTGGCAGATCCTGGCAGGGAGCTTCAGACTTTCACCATAAATAATGTGATTTAACTTTTGATCTGCCTAGATCAGCCACACCAAGGTCAGTGACTCCGGCACGTACCTCTGCTGTGCCTCCAACACTCGTGGAGAGTATTGGACCAACGCTGTGGACGTTCACGTCGGTGAGCAGAGCCAGCCCACATCACTTTGCTGCATATCACCTGCTGTGAGATGTAATTAGAGGGGACAAAGGAATATGGTGCTCTCTGGAGGTGCTCAACTGGTGTACAAGGACCATGATAAACAGGATTCCTCAATACTGGGGCTCTGAGGGAGCAAAGGGAGCGGTGGCTGGAAAACTCCCTAAATGCAGTGATGTGCTGTCCCCCAGGTGGGATGCTGCTGGGCCCTGTATGTGTCACGCCTGCTGTGTAAGGGCATGCTCAGTGCTCTCAGCTGCTCTCTGCTGTCTTCTTGCCATGCCAAGGTGCTGCTGTCACAGTTCCAGACCAAATCACAGCAGGCACCTGTGGCCATACTCATTTCCAGTCTTGTTGACGTGAAGCGCTGAGCTCGGATACAGACCTGGAGAGGATGGTGTTTATTTGGGAAGATTCAGGCCCCTTGGGCTGGCAGCTCAGGGGTGATGCTGTGTGAGTGATGGACCCAAGGGAGAGGGTGTGTTCCCAGAGCCTCGGGCATGCTCCCCCTCTGGCTGCTTTGGCCCTCTACCTTTATTTTACATGAGGCAGGAATAGCACGGGCTGACTTTGCTGGCTCTTTACTCCACCTAGAGATTTTTCTATGCCATAAGGCTTCTTATCCTGTCTTTTAGGCTGGCTTTAAAATTCCTCCAAAGTGCAAATTGATCTTGTGTAGCCAGGGAGCACTCTGCCTACCTCCTCACAGCTGGCAAAACACATCCTGGGGAGACAGACACTGAGAAAAGGACACCAAATTGGGTTGGGTTCAGTGTGTTACTGCTGGGGAGCTTTTACAGATGCCTCTGTCAGAGGTGGAAAAGGATGAGGGGTTTTGTTCTGCAGCTTTTCAGGCATCTCCTGTGCATCAGTAACCCTGGTTCAGGGGCCAGAGGTCTTCAAGACCCATGAGATTTATGCAATTTATCCTTAATTCTTTCTTTTAGGGCACGTAGGGTTCTAGAATTTTCTCCTGGGATGGATTTTAAAATTTATTTCTGATTGAAATAGGAAAAGCTGGAGTTGTTAGGGTAATAATGATTTTAAGAGGCTGGAAGTGCTCAGGCAGGAGAGCTGGTGGACCAAAGTGAGTGGCTTTTCTGAGCCAGAACAGCTAAAGCAACAGGGAAAGGCAGAGCAGGGAGATGAAAAACTCTGGGAATGTTATTGCAATCAAAAGCAAACAGGGCAACTTCCTCCGCACTGGACATTTCTGTGGAGAAACTGTTTTGGAGCTTTTATTGACCTTGAGTCATTGTGTTTCCTTTGCTTTGGCTGCAGTGAGGTAGCAGTTGAGTCACATCAGGTACGAGCTTTTTCGTGTTGACCCTTCTTCCCTGGTCTGCCACTTCTCCAGGCTTTGCTTTCCAGCTGCTCAGGATGTCATAAACCAGACTAGACTTCATAAATCATCCTAACTTCAGACCAGTGTCTTTAAGTTAGCAGTCAGGCTATGAAGGAGTTGCCTGAGCAATGTTGGCTGTGCAAATCTTCTGTGTGTTTGATCCAGCAGTGCATTGTTGGGGATATTGGAGCAGAATTCAGACCTTGCACTGGGTGCTGAGCCCAGGCTCACTGAAGCCAGGCTTATCATTTCCCTCTTTCTTTCCCAGGTACGTGTGGCTCTGGAAAGTTTTTTGGTGAGTACTGTCATCTTTTCTTCCTGAGCGATTATTCCCTTAATTAAAAGCCAGGCTCCAGGGTGGATGGAGGGACAAGGAATGGGAGTGCTTTTTCTGCAGAGACCAGTTCTTTATGACCACATTGCCACAGGCTCTGCACTTTTGGATTGGAGCTGCACAGCATAAGATGAGTCCCATCCCCTGCCAAGCCCTGATCTTTTTCAGCAAGTGAAGTAAGATTGTTCATAATGAGTAACTTGAGTCTTAAGCTCTGTGCCTGCAAACTGATTTTAAAAGTGTTGTTCAAATGACAGTTTCTTCCTACTTGAAATACCTCCTCAGAGCAGGGCAAAATTCCTTGCTCCCACCACCACTGAGCAACGTAAATCCCATTTTTTTACAGTGGGAGGTGGGGATAAAATCAGGGCAGGAACCATAGATTTCTCTCCTTCAGCCCTGTGAGGGAAAGAACCCCTCAGCCTGGCTCAGTGAATCCCCCTCCCATGCACCACTGACACGCCAGACCTGTGGTCACAGTAGGGCAGGTAGAGCAGAACCTCTTCATTGCTGGGATTTTGGTTGTCAAGTGAGAACTTTTCAAGCCTTTCTTCAAAATGTTTGTGTATTTTGTTGAAGGGCTTTCTGAAGGGTGCTCCAGCACCTTTTCTGAAGGGTGTTGCAGCAGCCTAGGGTCCATCCTTGCTGCCTAACTCTTTCTTTAGATTGCCCATATCCTCACTCCAGCAGGAGGAGGTGAGATCTTGCCTCCCACTGAGCATTTTCAGCTTTTTCTCTTGGTGTTTGTTTTAGCTACAGGCAAAATAGCACTTTTAGTGGGCAACAACCGCTACCAGCATCACCCCAACCTCCTGGCTCCTGTGAGGGATGTGTTTGAGCTGAGTCGTCTTCTGAAACATCTGGACTTCCAGGTTGTCTCCCTGCTGGATCTGAACAAGGCTGAGATGGCAACAGCAGTCAGTCGGTTCCTGCAGCTCCTGGGGAAGGGAGTCTATGGTAAGGCCAAGCCAGCTCAGCCACCTGCCTGTGCTGAGTAGGGATTAGACAGTTTTCTGAACAGCTATTGAATTAAAAGAGAAGAAATTGAATGTTGCTATCTCAAGGAAGACCTGCATCGATACCAGGCTTGGCAGCAGCCCTTGGATAAGTGTAGTTTAGTTTTGGCAGGTTATAGTCAGGCAAAGTGGATGCCTGGCTCACCTTTGATCCCAATAGCGTGGGCTCACACTGAGTTTTTGGGGAGCCAGTGCATCCAGTAGTGTATGGGAAAGGGAGTTTTGATTTTTCCTTGGATAAAAGAATTGAGGAGACTGACTGACTGCCCCCCTGCCCCTCTCATGTGTGAGGAGAGGAGCTCCTTTTGAGCCCTGACTGCTGCATCTGGTCATGATTTCCTTTTTTCTCTTTCCTGAAGGTCTAATTTGGGCCTCTGAAAACCCTTTTGCAGAAGAGCATTCCCAGCTGCACGTGGTTTTGAGGTTGGGCTTTGTGCTTTATTGTGCACTGTGCTCAGTAAGGAAGTGTTCCTCAACCACAAACCCAACTAGCAGATCTTGTGGATCACAGGTGTTCAGATTTGGTGATGAAAGTAGCATCTTTGGGGTCCCTGAGATTCTCCCAGCCTGACAGATATCACAAAAACACCTTGCAGGTGTTTTTTTTCCTTTTTTGCTTCCAAACCTCAGTGTGAGGCTTACATGCCAGCTGAGTGGCACCCAGACAGTGAAAGTCAGCGTGGGCTGATTCCAGGCTGGCATTCAGCATGAGGTTTGGAGGTTGTGCAGTGGATGGGGACCTGGCCACGAGGTAAATGCTGCACAACCACCTTGTTCTGGGAAGCACTGACTCATCAGGGGAGGCTGAGCTGATGGGAAGGGCCATGTGCAGTCCTGGTGTTCCATCTGAGCGCGTCACCTATGACAGCATATTTCCATGACTCCACTTGCAGCTTCCTTTTGTTGTTGCTTTCTGAAATCCTCTTGTATCCCAGGCTTTATCTCCTCTCCCAGGCCAGTCTTCCCAGCTGCCATTCTTACCCTCTATCCATGGCATGTGAGGACCAAATGGCATTTTATCCATGGCCCTTCCTAAGCACTGGAGAGAAAAAATGCTTGGGAACAGCAAACCTTTCATATTGTCATGCCTTATTTAAACTTCTGGAGCTTCTCGGCATTCATGGCCTCTGATCCTGACAAAATTGGTTTTGTGTGCTGTCAGGAAAAACATTAACAGCTGAGTTGAGTGTTTGTGAGGTTTTCTTAACAGCTCTTCAGCCAGAGTGGTGTGCTGTTCTTTGAAGATAGTGAACCCCGGTGTGGGCTGGATCCAGCAGTGATTGAGTTTAAGATTCTCGCCACATTCGCTGGAATCCCAATTTAATGGTGGGACAGTGGGTCAGGCTGCCTACTGAGTGCCCCAGTTGTGGTGAGATAGCAGCTCCAGGAACAACTCAGGCAGCCTGTTAAAGGCCCCAGAGGTGCCTGTGACAGCCAGTCCTGTACATTAATGTGCATGTTGGACACACTCCTGTGGCATCCCAGTGTTTCGCTTGAGGAATCCGGAGGTGCCACCCCTCTATAGCAACTACCAGAGCTGAAGTCAGGAGAGTTTTGTGTAGACATACAGAGGGGAAGAGAGGGCTGAGAGGTGAACATGAACCTCCATGGGTTGGTGCTCATTGCCCCTTGTTGTAGAGTCTATGCTGATGAGGGCAGTTGGGCTTTTTGGTGTCTGTAGCTGTGCCTCCAGGAGCTGTAGGGTTTTGCGAGCCTCTCCAGACCATCCCAGCACAGCTCCCAGGCCTGGATCCTGAAGTGTTCAAAAAAACAAGTGGATGTGGCACTGCATGATGTGGTTTAGTGGGCATGGTGAGGTTCAGTCCAAGGTTGGACTTGGTGAGCTTGAAGGTCTTTTCCAACCCTAATGATTCTGTGATCCAAAGGTTTCTTCAATTCGCTGTATGGAGGTGGTGGATTATCAGGCTGCTTTTCCTCCACATCTCATCTTAGAAAAGCTGCATAGCATTTTTGAAGGCCCCAAATATCCTCTAAGTGATCTAATTATTCCACCCTCAGGCAAATGAGGAATCCCCGTGGGTGTTATTTTGAGCATTCTAAAAAGTCCCAAATAAAAAAAAAATCACGTTGCAAATGCAATGAGAGCAGAAAATTGTGAGTGGAATACTAGGAATATGGAGTCATGCCTTTATTAAGCCTCATGCTGACATTTCCTGCATTTTAAGCAGTGCTTGGAGCTTCCCCTTTTTATTTTGGTACTCAGAAGTTTTTCTGTGATGAGCAGTTCTGACTCATACAATGTGGGAAGAACTCAGAATAAAACATCCCTTTCCTTCTCTGGGCAGATTGTTGACTTTCCTGTTCAGGAGGAGAGATTCAGTCCAGGAGAGGTTGGAGAAGTTGCTCAAGAGATGTGAAACTCACCTTTTTTGATTTGAACACCGGTCTTTGTCGTTTATGTAGCATAGGGACCTCTTGGTGGTACATTCAGGTACTCAAACAAGACCTCAAAAGTTAGAAGATTTAAGGGTTTAATCATTCAGTGTGGGCTTTCCTGTTATATTTCGTTATTTTCCAAGCCTCAGTGATGCTACCTAGTAAGAGATGTCATCACTTGCATGTACAGGCAGAGGGATGAAAGCCACCAGTGCTCAGTGGCTCAAGGGACCCTGCATCTAATTTTTCTAGAAGGCTTCCTGTTTTATACTCTTTTCTAGTCTTAGGGGAGGGTTTTGTGGCTTTGATTCGCAAGTTACGAAAGTTTAAAGCTTCTGCAAATCAGAGCCTGCTGTCTCTGGCTGGCAGTCCACAAGAGGAACCCAAATCTTGTGGGCACCTGTGAAAATGGCCATCTGAGAAACTTTCCATTGTCCCCTGAGAATAGAAACCAAAGGTGACTCAAGGTCTTTTTGACTATGAGATCATGTTTTCCGCTTTCCACGTGATGAGATCATGCTTTCAGCCCTTCAGCTTCTGCCCCTGTTACTGCATCCTTGCAGAATCAGACCAAAGTGAGCGTCCTGCCAAGTCCAGGGGCAGGAACAGCAGAGGAAAAGTAGAGCAGAGGTTACTCACTGAAGCATGGGCTTTGGCAGTGAATCTGAGTGAAGAATTTCTCCTGCTGTTGCCTTGTAGCTGCTTTTTTCCATTTCTGACCTCTCACTCTTCGCTGTCCCCCAGCTGCAGTAACACAACTCTCTGCGTCACCTCGCAGAGCTATTTTTAACCCATTTCAATTCCCCAAGTTGGCTTTCACCTAGCAGCCCCCAGGCAGTGTCATTGGTCCCTGGGAGGGGTAGCCAGCCACTGTGCAGCTTCCTTTTGAGAAGCTCCAACCTACTTGGGGATCCCCTTGCCAGCCCTGCACTGAAGACAGGAGTTGGAGAGGAGCCCCAGCTTAGACTGTGCCAAGGTCCCGGTGCTGGCTTCCCACCTGCATGGCTCTGTGTTGCCATCTCTTGGGAAGGCAGAAACCATTACTAAAGTTTCATGTGCTTAAGAGTAAAACCCAGAATTCTTGTTGGGTCTTGGGCTTCCCACTGGCGTCTACATGAGTCTGACTCCTCCCCTGCCTAACAGGGCTGGTGCCTGGTTTGAGGTTCATGTTCCTCATGTTCTGGACATTTGAAGAGCTCATTTCTCTCTGCATCTAATTTTTCACCAGCTTATAGGTGTGTGAATACAGGCAGACCTTTGAAATTGAGAATGTTTCCCATCACCTAATCAGTTGTAAGTCTCTTCTCCAAAACTAGGAAGCTGAGGAGCTTCTCATTTAAATGGCTGTTGATGTATTTTCCATCCTGGTAAAACTGGTAAAATCATTTTCTGTTGCCTTATTTCTTCATAGAGCTGAGCACTAAACAAAACATTGTACAATGGTGAAATTCAGCCTGGCAGTTACTGAGCCTGGATGTTGTAGCACAGAGGGTTTGGAAGCCTGTAAACCCAAGGCCTTCAGGACACAAACATGCAGGAATCCACAAGTACAGGAGAGCCTCTTGGGGCTGCTTCCAACTTTAATGAAGGGAACAAATTGGGAAAAAGTTGAGATTGGGAGGTCAGTGTAGCTCCAGTTCCATAGGAACTACTGGTCTAGGTCTGCCCTGCACTGGTATTCCTTCAGGACAGGAGGTGGGACATGGCCGTGGGGAGCTGGTTACAGACCTGCAGGTTGGCATCCAGATCCATCCTCTCCTCTTCCTCCTTCCCAGCTGTGTTCTACTATGCTGGGCACGGGTATGAACATCTGGGGAGGAACTACATGGTACCTGTTGATGCTCCACAACCCTATGCCCCTGAGAACTGCATTAGCGTGCAGAGGATCCTCCAGAAGATGCAGCAGCAACAGACAGCCCTGAACATCATCCTGCTGGACACCTGCAGGAAGTGGTAGGGACCTCTTCCCCCTTCCTCCCCTGGGCTGGGCATTCTGAGGGCTGGGGGAGGGTGGCCATCCTCAGCTGTGGGTTTTGGCAGCCCCTGTGATTGCCACGTGCCCCATGGTGCTGCTGAGCCTCTGTCAGAGGTTATCGATCTGTGCCATAAAATCAACCACGTGGTCAGGTCCTGCAGGGTGTCCTGGGGTCAATCATGTATTAGTGCAGAGAACACCAGACCTTGTCCAAGATCTGCTGGAGAGGAGGGGCTGGAGACCCTGCTTTGGTTTTTTGAGGTGAAGAAGCCTGGCAAACACAGGCAAGTTTCCTCGAGCCTTTGGAGGTGTGGTTCTGCATGGCATAAATTGTTGGCTGAAACTCAGCACAGGGTTTGTCTTTTGTGTTTCAAGCCTGACCCATCTGACCTGATCTTGCTGATTGTGTTCTTTTCTGGTCCATATTTCCCACACGCTCAGGCTGGGAGTGTTCAATTAACCTCTCTTCTCCTGGCTGTGTTCTTGTTAACATCTGTGAGAAGAGTGCAGCATGACAGGGGAAATATTTTAAGCCCTGCTGCTTGGTTTTACTGGACTTAAATCCTTCTGAAGCGGTCGTGTTGTGAAGCTGCTGCTGCTGAGGTCAGAGATCAGCATTTTCCCACTTTCTGTGGAAAACCCATCATCTTCCCTTGGCCTGCAGACTTCTATCCTGCTGCAGGAAATTACTACTTGTCCAATTTCAGCAGAGGTGGGTGGATTATTGCAGTAGAAGCTGTCATTAGTTTATTTAGTTCTGCTCCTGAGGCAGATTTACAGGTCAGAAAAGACCTGGAGAGCGAATGTGGGAATATCTCTCTCTTTGTGCTGTGGTTCCTGTGCTGAGAATTGGAAAAGACTACAGGGCTTTTGATACCCTGAGAGAGCTGCCAGCCTCTGGAGAGATGATAAATTTTTGATGCCTTTTAGCTGCAGTGGTGGGGCTGCTTGCTTTGAATAGCTTAAAGCTGGCTGTGCTGGGACTTGTCTCACAGCTCGGGAGCAGGAGCTTGATGTCCTTTGATGCTGCCCTGAACTCCCCAGAGTGGAGCATCCCCTTTCTGCCTTCCTGCTGGCTGCAGAGAGCAGAGTGTGTTGCTTCCCTGGCACACCTGCCCCGGATGATAAGAGGCAGGGGATGGCCTGCAGCCAAGCAGGAGCACCTGGCTCTCATGGATACCCTGCTGGAGCTGGACTGGTGCAGCTCTGGGCCGCTGGTGTGCCATCTGAGGGCAGTGTGTGATGGGGAGGCAGTATGGGGGCTGCACAGGGACCACCAGTGCCGGTGTTAACAATCTATAAAACAGCTTTTGAGCTGCTGTCTGTCTTCCTTTGAGCTGCTGTCTCCCTTTGAGCTGCTGTCTCCTTCCTTGGCATTGCCATTGGTTCCTTTGCTCAATGGAGTCTCAGTGGTGCTCTGGAAGAGGATGCAGCGTGAGATCTGCTGTTATATTTAGGCAAAGTTGTGCAGCTGGTTTTCTCCCTCGTTCTCCAAAGTTCACACCTCCCCTTTTCCATGGCAGGCATAGCACTTCATGCAGTGGATGTTATCTCTGATCTTGTGGGGGCAGGAGCTCTCTCCTGAGCTCTTTTTTTTTCTCAAGAAGTCACCATTTCAGTTCAGGAAGGCATTTGGATTTCATAGCTGTGTGTGTTTACACCACTGTGTAAAATAAGGCTCCCAGGGCCTCCTTTCCCAACACCTTCCTGGTCAGACCGATGCTGCAGGTCCGTCAGCAGCTCATGCATGAAGCTGTGTCTGTGCTAACAGGGAGCTCACCCAGAGTTTCTCTTCACCCCATGTGTTGGCATCAGAAATGTCAGGGTGGTGAGAAACACATCTCCCTTTGCCAAGTGGGAGCAGATGCTCAGCCTTAGCAGGGGAGGAATCAGAACACAGAGGCTGTGTGTAGCCTCATACATTTATATGCTGATTTTGGGCGGATGTGATTGCCTTTTCCAGGAACTCCCTGATTTATCCTTGGACCTGGAACCAAAGATTTCTGCATTAAATTAAGAGCAGTTGAAGAGCAGATAAATCAATATTCAGATTTAGAAACATGTCTCCTTTCTCACATTTTCTATTCTGATCATCTTTAGGACAACTTACACAAGCCAGTTGCATTCTGCCATTAAACATCTCCAGACTGTGCCACCAGCAGTAGGTGACGTGGTGGCTGTTGGCAGGACCCCTGTCCTTTCTGCTCTCTGTGTGTCAGCTCCAGCCCCAGGACACTGGAACTGAATGAATGACACACATGAATTACATGGACTAATGCTGCCTCTGTGCCTGGTTCCTGTTGCTGTGTGACTGGGAACAGCTCCGAGTCACTGGTGTGAACTGGAGGCAGCCTGTCCCCACACTGTCAGTCTGGCTGCAGTCAGGTGGGCAAAGTTTAACCATTCCGTGCAACCAGGATATCTTTTTTGTTGGAAATCAGATCCTGTCACCATGGATCTGCCTGATTTTGGAAATAATAGGGGTTGTGCTCCTTCAGCTGTGTCTAGACTGAGGTGCCAGGACCAGTTCGGGGCTTTGAGACTCACGTGTGTGTCCTGATCCCATCTCTCGGAGCGATCTGGGGGCGTATCATCCATAGCCTGCTTTGGTTCCCTAAGGCAAAAGTGTGTGCATGGTCTGGGAGGGCCCCATGGGGTGTCCCAGACCCCCAGTAAAGACAATTAAGCCATAACCGTGGTGCTGTGCACCCCTGACTTCTTGAGGCACAGTTGTCCATTGGGCTATGGTGAACCTGTGGTGCTGCCTGGAGTTGGTAAAATCCAGCCTCTGTAGGGAGGTGACAGCATGCACCCACAGCTCCAGGTTGTACCAGAGCTTCAGGCTCAGGGCAGGGAGCAGCTTACCAGTGCAGATAAGTCACAGCTGGACATATCTACTCCTTTCCCTGTGGTTTGGGTTCTTGGTGGGACTCCCAGCTTTAGTCTCTCTGGTTACATCTGAAGTGAGAGTTGATCCTACTGCCATCCCTAAGAGATGGACATGGGAAGTGTGTGGGATTTGTCCCCTCCAGCTGACAGATGTTCTTGACACTGACTTGTGCCTCTGCCTCCTCTCCAGGTACAACCCAGGATGTGCCTTGTCCCAAGTGCAGCCACTGGAGCCCTGGGGAAACACTGTCTATGGCTATTCCACGTAAGTGACTTCACCATCCCCACACCCTCACATGGGACCAGACTCTGGCACAGCCCTGTCTTCTCTCATCTTTCCATGCATGGAGAGGATGCTGGAGAAGGCTTCTTTCATGTTTCCTCTGGCTCTCACCCTCCATTGCTGGGTTTGCTGTTCAGGCACTTCTTCCTGCTGCCATCAGCCTGTGCTTCAGTTACAAGTTGCATGTGAAGGTGATATCACCTGTTCTTCAGCCTGATACCCCAGGTGCATGTCCCATGAGCAGCCCACCCTGAGATGCTGGATGGTTTTTACTGGTCCAGAGCCAGTTCCACTGGTTTTCACCTTTGTCACCCTCCTGGGCTGGCAAAGGAGACTGTGCTGTCCTATCTCATTCCCTTCCATTGCTTTTTCCCATCCTCTCTGGGGCACAACCAAAGCACTTTGTGTTACTCCTTGAGAAGCTCACTTTGACCCAGCCAATAGAGTCTGAATGGAGTTGGCCACCCCTGACTTACCTTGGACTTCATGCCCAATGCAGAACTGCAAGAATTCTGAAGAAATATCCTTACTGTTGCAGGAGCGAAGATGCAGAAGCCTATGAATTGCAGGATGGGGAGTTCAGCGCTGGAATCTTCATGAAATACCTGAAGAAACACATTCTGCAAGAGAAGAAGGTCACACACATGCTGGAGGATGTGTTAGAAGGTAAGAGAAGCTAGAAAGCACTCGCTTCAGTGGCAGGGGTGAAAAGAGACAGCAGAGACTGAATGGCTCCACATCACCCCGTCCCATTCCAGCCAGCCCACCATTCCTTCCTAAAATCCAAATCCAGACCATGTTCCATGGGAGCTTTCAGTAACCTACAAGCAGGATGGAGACGTTCACGTGGGGGCTGAAAGGCAGGGAGATCAATAAGGAACCTGGAGTGATCCTTGTGGTTCCAACTCTTCCCACAGACATTGGCCGTGATCCCCTGGTCACTGGGAAGCAAGTGATGGAGATCAAGCACACTCTCAAGGAAGCTCGGTCCCTGACAGACCCCATCTGTCCCTCGGGAGCAGCCACGGAGCACTGGGGACACAGCCAAGGTGAGCTGTGCAGGATGTCAGAGGAGGGAATTGGGGGTGCCCGTGCCCCTCAGGGACACTGCTGTGCAGGGAGGTGTTGACAGGACCCTCCAAGGAGTTGATCATGCTCGAATTTCCCTTCCAGAGCTGCCGAGCAAAACGGTGACCTTCCCATGTGGGGCGCGGGTGGAGCTCCACTTCCTGCGACTCTTCTCCAACCTGATGTTCGTGTGTGCCAAGCCACTGCCACCCCTGCCCCACATCACTGACCCCCAGCTCCTGCTCTGCCAGCTCGCCGTGAGTGCTCTGGCTAGCCCCTTTCCTGGGCTGCTTTCCCCAGGTCAGAGGTGGGGAGGGTGGTTGGGCTGAGTCCTGAGGGTTGGGAATGGCTGAGCCCAGGTGAAAAAGGATCCCCTCCTCTGTATACACTTCTTTGAGGCTCCTTCCACATCTCAGTGGATTCCCTGCCTTGCCTCTCGTGCATCACAAACAAGATTTGGCAGCAGTTTGATGCTTTTAACCAGTTATCCCTCAGATTGATTTCTGGCCTGCCTGATTAAATTACTGCATTTAATCTGATTAAGGCCAAGAGCTGTTCTGTTTTCTGTGTTAGAAAGTAGATCTGGCTTTTTGACTTATGCCTTCTTTAGCCTGCTGTGCTAATGTATGTTAATGCAACAATATATTCCTTCCAGCTGAGCTGTACCAGCTTCCTTGAACCCTTTCTCAAACCTTTCCTCACAGACCATGTGCCCATTGTGGGCTTTACTGATGATCTCCCTGCCACTTCAGTGGATTTTAATTTGCTACTCCTTTCTGTAACCATCTTCCTTGTGTTCTGTAGTCCTTCTCCTGAAGCATAGCTCATTTGTGGTGGATTTTTTGGCCCTTGTTTCTCATGGAGGGACACTGCTCCTCAGCACATTGGGGTCACTGATGCAGCGTGGTGTATCCAGGAGGTTTGGAGCCTGATCCTGCCCATTCCTAAGCTGCAGCATCGTTTCCCCTTGTGAGCATCATGCATGGAAATTGTGTCTGTGTGTGTGAGCATGTATTTGTGTGCTTTGCCCCACTCCAGTGACTGGGGGGAAGAGGGGACCCAGCTGCCTGCTCCTGCCTCTGGAGCTGTCTCGAGAGGGATCAGGGAGACAAAAAGGGACCCCAGTACAGCCAGATCCCTCTTCTTGTCCTAGTGCATGGTGGAGCTGGCTCATACTGAGCTCCAGAGCTGCCTGCAGAGGCAGCAGCATGTCCTTCTGTGACTGTCACCTGCCCCACCTCAGACATCACAGCAGCCACCTCACCCCACCCCTGTGGGATCCCTGAGATGCCCACAGGGGCACCAGGCTCCCTCTGGGATCCTGCCAGCACTCCTGGGAGGTGCTGAGGGCTGCTGGGGGCCCCCTAGACCCCATGTGGGTGGCTGAGCTGCAGGAGCTGGAGGCTGAAGGCGAAGTTGTAAGCCCTGGAGATTGATCCCAGAGACCTGTTTCATTTGAGGGAATAAGGAGTGTAGGAAATGGGAGTTTTCTCACCATTTGCCACATTCTGGTTATCAAAGAGACTTAAATGGGCTTGCTGTGGGTTTGCCAGGAATAATTACAATGGAATTTTCTAGCACTGATCCATTTTTTTTAGTTGTCCCATATTCCCTCCCATCCTTGCCTAACTTCCATTTTTACCTTAAAAGCACTGTCTTTAGAGGGAGAGGCAGCTCTAGCATATGACCCAAGGTGTTCCTACATTTTTTCCTCTATACTGTTTAAATCCTTACTTTCTAAAAAAACCTTTATGTTGGATCTCCTTGTTTTCCAGACACTTGATCTGGAGCTGTTTGACATAATGGCCTTGCCACTCAAATTTCCCCCAATTTACTTAGAATATCCCTATTTCTAGGCCAGCTAAAACCTGGCTTTGCCAATTCCTGGGCACCATCTTCATTAAAAAAAACACATCCCACCCTGGAGAAAGGTTTATAAATAATTATGAATTGTCTAAAAAATTAATTTAGAAAATCCTTTTCTCCATTTTCTCCTATACAGCCTACAAAAGTGATGAAGGAGAGTATGGTAGGGAATCAGTTTGTGGAACAGGAGGCTGTGGAGGCTGGGAATTTAGCAGACTGCAGATACTTGTGGATAACGAATTACTGTCAGATGACAGGCTTTGAATCTCATGTGTCAGGGCTTCAATTGATCCCTTGAGATTGCAGAGTCATGGAGTGTTTGGGTTTGGAGGGGATCTCTGCAGATCATCCAGTCCAACCCTTCTGCTAAGGCAGGCACACCAGGTTGCTCCTTGCCCAGGTGAATGTCATGAAGGTCAGTTGGCTGGAGAACCATGTACATGACGCAACCTGGAGAGCTGGTATGTTTTCAAGGATCCTGATGAGCAGGGAATCAAGCAAAGGCATCAGAAGGCCTGTGTGGGTTTTCTGGGGGCTTCTAACTGAGCTCACCCATGAAAACGTGCGTGAGAGGTGGAAGCAGGGGCAGGTAGTGTAAGAGGACTATAGAGATGGGGCTCAGAAAGCCAAAGCCCATGTGGAGCTGGGTATGGGGACAAGAAGAAGGGCTTTTACAAGTATCATAGGACTCCCAGAACCCTGAAAGTAAGGAGAAGGTCTGGAGTGAGGGAGACACTTGGAGGAGGAGCAGGACCAGGTCAGGGAGCACCAAACCAAGTGGACATTCAGAAACACCCAGGGCCTGATGGGTGCACCCATGAGTGCTGAGGGAGCTGGAGGTGAGACTGCGAGCATACCCTCCATCTCCTCGTGGTCTTCCTGAGTCCTGGAAAAAAGCCAGCGTCACTCCTGCCTTCCAGGAGGGCAAGAATGAAGATTTGGGGAGCTCCAGGAGGGTCAGCTTCACTGTGATCTCTGAGAAGGTGACAGAGCCAATAACCCCTAAACACGGAAAGGACAAGGAGGTGACTGAGAGCAGTTAAAGTAGATTGCACAGGGCCTCCGTGCCTGATAAGCTGATGCTTTCTGCATCAAAGTGATGAGCTCAGGGACAAGACAAGGGCAGTGGATATTGTTTATCCTCCATCCATGTCCAATTCCAGCTTCTCAGCATGAGGGAGATAGAGACATACTGGAGAGACTCTGGCAAAGGGTCATGGAGGTGATTTAAGCACTTATAAGGAAAAGCTGAGAGAGCTCGGGCCGTTCATCCTGTGGAAGGACAGGCTCAGGAAGAACTCATCCAGGTCTACAAGTATCTGCAGGGAGGGTGTAAAGAGGAAGGAGCCAGGTTCTTCCCAGTAGTGCCCAGTGCCAGGACCGGAGGCCATGGGCACACACTGATCCACAGGAAATTCCACTTAAAAGTAGGAGAAAATTCTCTTTCTTGGAGGGTGATAGAATATGTTTGGGCTTTCTGGAAAATCAGGGCTGTGGGATTGGTTTTTATTTTCACTGATGTGCTTATTAAATACATAGATTCCATAACACCAAGTGTCTCTGCAAGGTGCTACAAAGCAGATTTTAGAGGGATTTGGATAACTGAAGGTACAGTTCGAGGCCAAGGCTGTTATTCAGCAGACGCAAGTTCCTGCACGTGAGCAAGAGTAAAAAGTAGTGTCAGCATGGGATGGGCAGTGAGTGGAGAAGCAGTTCTGGTCAGAGCCCAAAACAGCTGAAGCAAGAAAAACAGGGCACAAAACTTTGGCAAGGTTGCAAACAAGCTCTGAGATTTGTGTGAGATCCTGTCTGGCTCTCCTGGCTATTGCTGGTACACTGGGTCCAGTTTCAGGTCCATGCTTCGTGGGAAAAAGTCTGCCAACTAAAACACAGACAGAGTAATGAAAGGAAGGAGTAAGGCAATTGTAGTTTAGGCAAGAAAACCAAAAATGTTGATTTTATGTGGCCTTGAAATATATAAAAAGTTGTTTCCAACATGGAAGTAAGTCATGCTTTGAATTGCAGGGAGGAAGCTCCAAAGTGGAGGTGACATTCTCCCTAATCTCTAATCTGCCCCTGCCATGGGAAGCCACTCCCCTCTTGTCCTGTCACTCCAGGTTCTTGTCCCCAGTCCCTCTCCAGCTCTATTGGAGCCTCTCTAGGCACTGGCAGGGGCTCTGAGGTCTCACTGAAGCCTTCTCTCCTCCAGGTGAACACCCCCAGCTCTCCCAGTCTGGCTCCAGAGCAGAGGGGCTCCAGCCTGCAGAGCATCTCTGTGGCCTCCTTTGGACTTGCTCCAGCAGCTCCATGTCCTGCTGCTGTTGAATCCCTGGGCTGGAGGCAGCTCTGCAGGTCAGAGCATGTGCTGGAGGATGGAGCTGGCTGGACATGGCAGGGCTACATCCTCCTTTCTGCAGCCATGCTGCCAAAACCCTGTGTCAGCAGCATCTGATCTGCTTCCTGCCTCTTTGGTCTCCAGGTTTAGTCTCCATTCACTGGCCTGATCTTCCCCAAGTTTCCTCCAGTTTATCTTTCCAGTAATGAGCTGCCAAGTGCGGAGATGAATTTGGCTTTCTCTTGCACAGAGATAAGTGTTGTTTTCTCAGCCTCCAGTGACCTACTGGATCAGCAATTGTTCTACTCCTGTTCCACCAGCCTTGCATGCAGGGGTGATCCTGATGCCTGCAGATCCCAGCCAGCATTTTGGATCTGACATTTTTCCTCGTACTCTCCTGGCCAGAACCAAATTGCTTTGGCTGCTTGCAGGCAGCAGTTCAGGGAAGGCCAGGAAGGGCTCCCAAGGCTTTTCAACTTCTACCTCCCCAAATATCCTAGCAGCCTCCTTCACCAGTATGCCCAGTGCAACTTTTCCTGCTAAGGATCACACTGGGATAGTTGCCAGAGCTAGCTGGCAGAGGGAAGCCTTCTGGAAGGGGCAGGTAGACTGTGGTCTGTCACCCATTCTGGAGAGCTCCAATCCAAAGCAAGAAGGACTTGGTCACAGCCCCAAGGCAGCCACAGCTCCAGGAGCATTTGGACAATGCTTTCAGGCACAGGGTAGAATTGTTGGGGTGTCTGTGCCAGGATCAGGAGTTGAACTCAACGACCCTTGTGGGTTCCTTCCAACTCAGAATGTTCCATGGTCTATGACTTTGTAAGGCCTTTATTCCCTTGTCTCTTCCTGGGGTATTCGTGGCTCCACAATTCAATCGGTACTGAAGAGGATCTCATAGACACAATGCTGTTTTGGTTAAATTTAAGTAATTCAGCAAGAGTTGGCAGTTCTGTAGGTGGTGGGAGCTAAATCAGCACTCAGCACAACTCAGAGCTTCCAGCTGTGGCTTTGGAAAACTTGCTCCCTCCATGACACACTGCTGGCACTACTGGTGGTTGTGATACCAGCTGGTGGTGCTTCCTGCTCTGCTGAAAATCACACTGTATCCCATTTTTCACAGTAAGATGTACTCGGGGTCTTCTCGTTGACATGCACAAGGCAAGTGTGTAAAACCTCTGCATGCCTGTTGCTTTCTGTAGTGCTTCCTTTAGGACACACAGCATTTCCACCAGGCAATGTGTTAATCAAAGCCATGAGCACATGTTTGATGGGCAGTTGTGCCTCAGTGCTTCATGCTGATGCTGAAATTTCTTTGCATTTCCTCTTGTTTTCCTTACCCAGGAGACAGATGATGTGGCCATCCAGAGGGAGAGCTGTCTGGACCATGTGGAGACTCTGCTCGCCTCTGTGTACAAGCGGGAGGAGCTGGACTGTGTCTTCCAGCTCTGTGCACTGCAGAAAATTCAGGTAGGGAGTGGCCAGGTGCAAATTTCCACAGTTCTCCTGCACTGTCATGGAGCTAGTGTCCCCATCTGCCTGGCTGGAGCTGGATATGCCTCTCTGATCACGTCTGTGTGTGTGTCACATCCAGACTGAAGAGGAGCTTGTTGATCTCCAAGGCATAAAATCCACCCTCTTTCACAGAGTCACAGACTGGTTTGGGTTGGAGGGGACCTTAAAACTCATCTTGTTCAACACTCTGCCATAAGCAGGGGCATCTTCCACTAGCCAAGGTTGCTCCAAACCCCATCCAACCCGGCCTTGGACACTTCCAGGGATGGGGCAGCCACAGCTTCTCTGGGCACCCTGTGCCAGGGCCTCTCCACCCTGACAGGGAAGAATTGCTTCCCAATATCTGATCTAACTCTGCCCTCTGGCAGTGGGAAGCCATTCCCCCTTGTCCTGTAATTCCAGGCCCTTGTCCCAAGTTCCTCTCCAGCTCTCTTGGAGCCCCTTTAGGCACTGGAAGAGGCTCTAAAGTCATTTTGGATCCTTCTCCAGGCTGGACACACCCAGCTCTCCCAGCGTGTTCCTATAGGAGAGCACTGTCCTTTCACCTCACCTTTTCCACCTCAGCAAAATCTTTCTGATTTACAATCAGGGTGCAGAACCTGAGTGTGGATGCTCTTTGCTTTTGTGTTGTCTCCCCTGCCTGACCTTCCTATCAAAGCTGACCTACAGCAGCCTCTGCTGGGAGCAGAGAGAAGCATCACTGGTCATGGATTGTTCTGTTTTTCTGTGCTGCCTGGCCAAGGAGGCTGCTCTTTGCCCCAGCAACCACAGGGAGGTCAGACCTGCCCAGTTATTTCAGGTGAAGGAATGTCTCACTTGGCTGTGTGCTTTGCCTGAGAGATGAGCTCATGGCCTGGCCAAGATCTCCAGTCATCAGAGTAACACTGCCAAGCCTGATCCAAGCTGTGCCTCTTTGACACGCTTCAAAACACCCTCAAACTATTTAAAGACCATGAGAGAAGCAGAATTGCTTGTCCCCTGGCTTGTGTTTCCTCAAACAGCAGTATGCACCTTGTTTATACTTGGATTTTTCTTCCTCCCCTAACATACAGCCAGTGGATCTTACACCAAGTGCTGCCTGGATCTGCCTACAGCAAGTTCTGCTTGCTCTATACATGATGTGCTTCAGCATATGGCAGTGCTTTCAGTTCTTGGTTGTTCCTGGAGCTCTTTTCTTCTTTCCCAGTTGTTGTGCATTACTTTTAAGTGCAGACAGGAGATCTGGACCGGGCATTGCCTGCCAAAATCTTCTTTTTCCATTATACATCTCCCTGCTCTTTACAGGTGTTTCAGGCACAGTGCCATGCTGGGGATCTGTTTTCAGGGGTTTGGCTGCCATGAATGTGGTTATTCTCTTATTTCTTCATCTTCTATAAAATTCTAAAATAGTGCTAGGCTGTGAGTAGATCCCTGTGGAGCACTGCTAGTTAAAGCTGTTGGCTTTTACAGTGTGAGGTGTGTTTTAATTCATGGAATCCTGGAATGATTTGGGCTGGAAGGGGCCTTAAAGCTCATCTCGTTCCGCCCCTTGCCATGGGAAGGGGCACCTTCCACTAGATCAGGGTGCTCCAAGCCCCATCCAGCCTGGCCTTGAACACTTCAAGGACTGAAAGTGTTTCATGCTTTCCTCTCCCATGTGCATTAATCTTGGCTGTGATGCAGCTGCTCCTGCTCCCCTGTGCCCATATCCCAGGGGTGATGCTGGCAGTGACAGTGCCCTGATGGAGTTGATGGGATCCCACATGGCCTGAAATCCAGAATCCATGGCTGAGGCCTGCAAGCGTCGTGAGCTGTATGAGTATGTACAGCTCATTTTCTCTGGCAGTAGTGTTGCTCCATAGTGCCACAGCATGGGGCTGTGAGCCTGCACAGCAGCCAGCCAAGGCTCCTTTCTGGCAGCAGCAGTAGGAAAGCTCTGCTTCCAGTCTAATTCTCCCATTCACTTTGCATTCTTTGCTCTCCCCTTCCAGACAGATGTGGTCCTGCAGTTGGATTTGCATTACATCCGGCCAAGCACAAAACAGAGGACTTGTGAAAGCCTGCAAATGACCCTCCACAAATCCCTGCTGCGGCAGTTTTTCAGCCAGAGGAGTGACTCCCAGCCAGACTCCCAGCGAGCTCCTGCCCACACAGGCAGTGTGTGCCTGCAGGACGCGTTGGTGCTGAGCACGGACCCCAAGGGGCAGGGATCCCTGGGCACGGACCCCAAGGGGCAGGGATCCCTGAGCACGGACCCCAAGGGGCAGGGATCTCTGAGCACGGGCTCTGGGCACAGCCTGCCCAGCAGCAGCCCCTCCAACTTCAGCAGTGAGCCCGAGGAGAACGATGAGAGCGACCTGGGCGAGCTCTGCCTGGCGCTGCTTCAGGCTGGCCCGGGGCAGGACGGGCCCTGAGCATCAGGCTTGGGAGCTGCTCTTTGAATTGAGGCCTCGATTTGAGTGCTAAATCTGTCAGAATCCATCAGCTGCTTCCCAGCCTTGGCATCGCCCTGTCTGAATGAGGCCAAGGCTGCTTTTTTGGAAAGGTTTCTCCTGTCTACACCCTGTGGTGTGCAGGGCCTCAATTCCCACTGGGAATATTCCCTGTCCCATGGGAGCATCAGGATCAGCAGGGAGTCATTGTGGTGTCTGGCAGAGGACACAGCCGCCCACCAGTCATAACATGGCCAGGCAAAAATGGCATTTCTGCAAGGCAAGGGCACAGGCTGATGTCTTCTGCCTGAAAACAAATGTTGCTGCATTGAATGTGATGAGAAGCCCACAAACACTACAGACCCCTCTGGCTCGAATTCCAGCCAGGACTGCTGGATCTCACCAACCTGTGCAAGGGACACAGGGCTGCACCTTGGGAACCAGGTGAAACGGTGTAGGCTCTCCACAGGGTCCCAGTGTGGTTTCCTTCCCATGCCTGTGTCAAAGTAGGTGTTAAGTTATGCATTTATGTATTTCTGAAGCATGTTTTTATAACAGGGAGGGGAGACAGTGGCTTACCAGGAAAAAGAAGGTCAGATGTTCCATCCAGTGTGTGTTTACGTTGGAGGCTGGTGTTGCACTAGACCAGGAATAGCGTCCAGGCAGGTGCACTGACACCTGCCCCTTCCAGTGTGGTACAGGGGCATTAAAGGGTGTTCAGCCCTCTGCAGTTCTGAGTTCTGCTCAGGTGCAGAATGTCCTACAGGAGAGATTGAATGTACCAGGATTGAGAAAGGATAACCTCAAAAAAGTTATTATTAATGCAAATTGTTTTGTCTATGTGCCTGTCTGTGCTGTGGGCAACATCAAGCACCACATGGAGAAGCAGCTGTCCAGGTAGAGCCACGGGTGAACAGCGCCCAAAGGGCAGCCTGGGTGGGTACAGGCTCCTCCCTAATACATGTTTGATAAAGGGGATTGCTCAGTAACAGCCAGTGACCCTAGGGAAGCGTGGGGTCCATCTTTGGAGGACAGTTCACTTTAGACTGCAGAAGGTGCCAATGACCTGATCCAAGCTGGCTGAGAGCTGGACCAGAGACCACTGGAGATCCCTTCTGGCTGATGTGGTCCTGTTGATAAAAGGGGTTGGAGGGAAGAACTTCTTGAGAGGTCAAGGGTAGTGGGGTGGGGAGAATGCCCAAGCTCTGTTTTGCTTTAAAAGAGGGTTGGAGGCAGAATTTTCTGAAGGAGTCAGCAGTGAAGATACATCCCTGTCTGTGGTGTCAGTTGCAGCATTGGAAAATCTGAAATGTTGCTTCCAGATAAACCATTCTACGAGTGCTGGAAACCTGTCCAAAGAGAACAGAGGAGGCTTTTATTCTTCTCACAGTGAGTAGAGCCAAGGGAAAGAAGAGGGGCCCCAGCTGGCTGCAGACTAGAAAGTCTCCTAGAAAAAAATTCTAAAGCTCAAAAAAAAAAAAAAAATCAGAGGATGTAGTTTAAATAAGATGGGCTGATAGAGAAGCTAAGCCAGAAAATAATAAACTAATTTTAGGAAGAACCAAAGATCAACTCAACACCAGCAGCCACTGGGGACAGGTCAGTAGGAATGGCTTGGCAGGCATTTGGGAGGAGCTGAGGCTCTCATGGCCTCTGTGAGGATTATTCACACCCTCCTGTGCTGTTGAGGCACTGCTTGTTCCTGGCTCACATTACCATGCCAAGTGTCATCTAATGTGAATGTTTCTCTCATTCAAAGCCAGGCTGTTTATTTTTTCTGAATAAAACACTATTGGTGTTTTTAATGCACAAAGCTCCACCTGGCTCTGAATTAACTGTGTTTATTTTTCCTCTAATTGCCAGAATGCAACTTAATATTGATCTGCTGGGGTTTCATGCTTCCAGCTTGAGCTTCTGGGCTCCTCTGGGTGAGCATTGTTTCTTTTTTTAGGTAACTAAAAATACTGAAGTTTGGCTTTAGAAGGCAGATCAAATTACTAGATAGGATGAAATTATGTCAGGTGAAATGTGTAGATGGAAAAAAAAAAGTCCTCATTTGTTGTGATTTGTCCATCTGCTTTGTAAGTGTGGCTCTTGGGTGGCTTAGGAGGTCTCCTGTCTTGGTGCCAACCACAGCATTTGTTCCTGTCATCAGTTCTCCTGCTCCTCCAAGGGGACCCTGCAGCCAAGCCCAGGGGAACCACCACATTCCCATGCTGATGCATTCTCTGAGATGATGGTTTGTCATGTCTGGGAACTTGCTGAATTGCAAAGGTGGACTTTGTGTCCTGAGCCTCAGCTGGAGTCATTGTAGGAGGGGATGTGGAACTATGGTCCTTCATCCCCAACTTTACGTGTGAAATCCAAACTCCCTCATGGTGGTTAAACTGTTTAGTGCCAGTAAATTTTCCTGGAAATCTATGTTTCCATCTCCCAGCATCCAGGACAGACAAGGCATCCCAAAAATACCATGTGTCTCTTAGCCACGTCCTTTCTGACCTGCACCTTGGGCTCCACAACCCACTGGGCCACCTGGAAGGGTGGGAAGGGAGGAGTGCCCAGGCAGCAGCAGACAAAGTGGGATCAAGACATCAACTCCAGTTTACATTCTCTTTCTGCCTCCTTACCTTCCACAGTCATTGCCCTCCACTTCCTCTGTTTCTGGGACAGTCTTTGCTCAGAGACTCCAAACAGCGCTTAGAACCACTTTTAAAGGTAATACTGGTGCTTTCCTTCACCCAAGTCTTTAAAAAGCTCCAAGTGAGCTGAAGATTTAAAATAATATATGACGAAAATAGCAGCACCTAAATATTCAATAATTTTATTTTTAGATAGATGCCCTTCTTTTCCTCTCTGCTAGGGCAGATGTATTGAAGGGAAGGACCTTGGACAACAGCCCAATATGTTCATCTTCTGCTACAGAATTCATTTGGAATGCAGTTCTCAGCTCATTTGCTGAGGTTTGGCAGTTCCTGACAAAACAAGGGAAGTACCCAAAATGGATTGAGAAAACAAGGCAGTGAAAATCAGAGAAGGCAGGGAATCTTGGAAATGCCCTTTCAGTCTGTTACTGGAAAACCCTGGGCACATGTGCAGTCAAGAGGTGTGTTATATGTGAGCTGGCAGATCCACCCCAGCCTGGCACCCTTCTGTTGGCAGCAGATTCCTGAAGGTTTGTTTTCAGTTGGCATTTTTGTGATCAAAGGAAGGAAAAAGTGGATTCGTCTCATATCAGCCATGCTCCAGCCTCAACCAAGGAGAGAAGGAAACACAAGATAGGTCCTTCGTTTCAGGAGTCATTTCTGGGAGTCAAAAATTCAGTATGGGGCAATGTTGAGCAATTTCATTTATCAGCTCACTTAACTCCATCTTTTTGGAGTAAATTCTTCTCCCTCACAGGAATAAATCTGAATTTACTCTTCAGAAACTGGTAGATTCTTCTTATTTTCCACATTAAGAGGTTTTCCATGATGTACAGAACCTGCCAGATCATTTCCTACTCCACATCACAGGGCAGAGTGCATGGTGCTGTTGATTGAATATGCTTGCAGTGTAATAAAACGTACAGAGGGACACGCAGGGAAATTCCACGATTAAACAATATAGTTTTGGTCTTCTTTCCCTAGTTTTTGGAAGTAGCTTCTCATACAGGCAGGAGAGATCCTGAAGGCATTCAGGGGCTGTTCACTCCCAGGGAAGGAAGGAGCTTCCAAAAGGGCAGGTTATCGTGTTCTCTAGAAGTTCATGCAGCCTTTCATGTGGACAAGAAGTGAAGAAGATGATCTTGTGAACTGATGTGATATGGGAATCACCTGTTATCTGAAATGTTGCTTTCATTAGCTGAGGATCACCTCTGGAACACCAGGTACTGGAAGTCAACTTCCTCTGAGCACAACAGGACCATGGACAAAACAGTAATGGGAGAGACAGGCTCAGTACCAGTGGGGAGGGAATCATTAAATCCAGGTGCTGCTCACAGCCAGTGTGTCACAGACAGCCTTTATCTATCATGTTTTGCACGTGGAGACATCCACAGCTCTGCCCTGCTCTCCCAATGCTAGCATCTGTCCTGCCTCCAACAGAACTTTGGATTGTGTCCCTCACAACCAACGCTGTGGTTGTGCTACCAGAGTACACCCAGAAGAGTGCTTGTGTTCTGTGTGATTCTGAACACTAAACTGGGAGTTTCAAGACTATTTCAGTGAAATATCCCTGCTCCATGACCAGAAAGCAAACAAGGACATTGATTCAGCTTAGCTGGGTTCAAAACTTACAAAATGAAACTCATGGCAGGCCAAGAAAATAAGGAAAAAGTGGTAAAACAGTTCATTTGAAAATGTCAGATGGTTCAGATTCAGTTCTTCCATGCCTCCCCATCAGGTCAATAGCTCAGGAATGAAACCGGGAGCACAGTTTGAAACAAAAAGGGTGAGTGGAGCCATCCAGTGTCAAGCAAACAAGCCCAAGATGGCTCATAAGGAGATTCACACTGCTGACCTTCATTTGGGCACCTCTGCAGACACCTGGGGCACCTCTTTGGAAAAGCAGAGGCAGGAGCAGGTCTGGTGTCACAGTGAAGTTTGCAGACCACGATCTTCTTATTAATGATGAGAAATTATTGATAGCACAGACTTTTCATGTTGTCCCAGAGCTCAGTCCTCTATCACAGATTATTTCCGTGACTCTTTTGCCATTGTTACTAATCCCTTGGAATTAGGTCTGTAACAGCATGTGGCAGCGAAGAGAAAAACACATCACCAAAAAAAGGAGGCTCCTTGAAGCACTTGAAATTGCTTCTTATCTTCACAGTTTGGATAACCTTTTGCATAACAAGCAACAATTTCAAATATATTGGTCATATCACCCCCTCAAAGAGATAGAAGACACACTTTGAAATTACAGACCAGACTTCATGTGCAGGAGAAGTGACGTGGTGTCACACAGTAAAGGAAAAACCAATGTCTCTTTGATAAATCTGTCTTCACTGAGTTGGATTTTCTTGCCACAGTGTCAGGAATAGTTGATGAGACAGACATGTTATTAAGTGGTAAAAATAAACAGATGGAAGAGACAAGGGAGAGATTTCAGCTATGACTTTCCAGAATGTTTCAGCAAAGAATAACCTCCTTAATTCCATTCCATACCAGAGATGAAAAATAGGCAATTCCTACTCAAGGGCTGCACAGCTGGAGCAGTGGGGTGCCCATAGGTCCCTCAGGGCATGTGAGATGGGGCAGTTTGGGGTCCCAGAGAGGGGTGCTGGTGCTGACCTGATGCTCCTCCAGATTCAAAGTCACCACTGTAGAGAGCATTGGTGCCTGACCACATGAATGCTGACTGCCTTGGGTCCTCCTGGGAACTAGAACCTATTTTTGACCCTTATATCCTCTCTCTCCTCTCACCCTTCCTCACTCTTCCACAGAAGGAGCATCTCACTCCTTCCCTCTGTGGAGGATGCAGCAGTTTGATCAAGGCTGTGTTCCCAACAAGGGAAAGGAGAGAGGACAGGCAGGCTGAAGATATAGTCACTGCAAAAGATCCTCACTCCAAGACAGACGTTGAGGGGCTGGAGTGTGTCCAGAGCTGGGAGCAGAGCTGGGAAAGGGTCTGGAGCACCAGGAGCAGCTGAGGGAGTTGAGAGGCTCAGCCCAGGGAAAAGGAGACTCAGAGGGGACCTTCTTGTGGTCCATGACTCCCAGACAGGAGGGGTGCAGCCAGGTGGGAATTGAGCACTGCTCCCATGGAACAAGGGATAGGATGAGAGGAAACTCAAATTGTACCAGAGGAAGTTTAGATTGGATATTAGGGAAAGGTTCTTCACAGAAAAAGTGGTCAGGCATTGGCACCACTTCCAGGGCAGTGGTGGAGTCACCATCCCTGGAAGTGTTTTAAAAAAATGTGGATATGGCACTTGAGGACATGGTGTAGTGGTGGACCTGGCAGCTGGATTACCTTAGAGGGCTTCTCAAACCTTAATGATTCCATGATCCTATAAGATGTTCCATCCCCTGGGAATGTGATGGCAGAGTACCAGCTCCTGCAAATGTGACACTGAAATAGGGTCAAGTGGCAGTGTTGTAAGTGTGAGGGAGCTGACCTTGGCATCTGGGCTCCTCACCACAGCAGGGCACAACACAAAATCCACTCTACTGAAGAGCTGATGGTCAAGGGATGTTGTTCCCAGACTTGGCTCATGCCCAGGCCATTCAGCATTGCTGGAAGAGCAGAAGGTGGCTTCTGCTGTGTCACTGCAGCCACCTCTCAGCCTGCCTGCTTTATTCTTCTGTGTCACTTCATATAAATTATAAAATATTAAATCAGATAAATACCTCTAACCTTTCTGGATGATAAGAAAAGATATTGTTCAGCTTCCTAAATGCCTTGTTTTCGCTGGAAAATGCTAATGAGATTATATAAAGGTTATATCAGCCTCCTTTTAAGTCTGGAGACGTGGCAAAACAATCATGATGCCCTTTGTTTATGCCTTTTTAATGACTGCTTTTACCTTCAGGTATTTGAGACTTCTGCATCTTTTCAGGTCATCCTCTGGGAAGTCCTTGGACTGCTTTTGTGTGGAAGCTTCCTGAGGAATGGAAATGTGCTTGTGGTTTTAGAGGTCTGGAGGAGAGCTGGGGTGGTGAAGCACTCTGGGAGTCTGGCAAGGGTTTGATGTGCATGTTTTGATGCCCTCTTTGCAGCGTGAGGGTCAAGAGCTGCACCCCCACGTTTAACAAGCTCCTGCACTGTGTCTATGCAGCAGTGCTTGCAGCAGTGAGCACCAGGGCACCCCTGGGGCACTGCTTATGTCCTTCCCTCGAGGCCCCTGCCTGTGAGCCTGTGCCAGGCTGCACACGAGAGGAGCTCAGTGTGTGGCACAGCCGCTTTGCAGCCTCCAGCGCAGAGGGACCTTTGTCACACCGTGCAGGAGTGACTAGCTGGGTAAGAAACAGTTCATGATACAGAGAAAGCTACAGAAATAATGTTCTGCTCGCTCTGTCCCCTGGGAAGGACCTCCCAAGCCCATGATTTCCTCTAATTTTTCTGTTGTTGCTGGTCTTTTCCTCAGGTTTTGATTTTTGCTAAACCTTGTGTCCCAAACAGCTCCAGTGTTGTGCAGGGAGCTTGTGGTGGCTTGATAACCTCACTGTTTTCCAGAGCAAAGCAGAGCACCAACAAAGCATGAGGCAGCCTGTCATCATTTCTAATAAGGGAAACATCAGCACAGAATTCGTTCTGAGCAGGGAACTCCACCCACATCCCATCTAACTGGGCCTTGAACACTTCCAGGGATGGGGCAGCCACAACTTCTCTGGGCAACTTGTGCCAGGGTCTCACCGCTGTCACAAGGAAAAATTGTTCTAAGCATAGTTTTGTCATGTTAATGGGTTGAGTAATTGGAGAGGAAGAAGAAATTGTTCCTGGAGAGCAGAAGGCAGGTTAGCTGAGACAGCAGGTTGACATCTTTCACAGCTACCGGGGACAGAGAAGGTGGTTGTCACTGCCTGTGGAGTACAAAAGCATTTAGCCAAGAGCAGAGGCAGAGAAGGTGTTGTATCCCTTGTGCTGGGTGGAGATACAAATGTCCCAAAGGTATAATTCTCTTTTTTGAGGTTATTTTGCAGGTGTCCCTGGAGGTCATGCCTGAGAGGTCAGAGACAGTGCAGAGCAGCTCCTCTTGGAGCACCGTGTTCTCTTGCCGATGGGGCTTTTTCATGCACATTGGCTATGCAAATTCAACAGCTGTTGAGTTTCTCACATGCTTTTAAAAACGTCTCTCTGGCATCTGTGTTAATTAGGGAAAATCTGCAATTTAATCACTAACACACCATTTCCAGTTTGGGGATAGTCTTTCTCAGTGCACTGCTGGCATAATGGAGCCCCTGGAGTCCCTCCTGGGGCTCCTGAGAGCTGCTACAGCCTCGTGGGTCCCCACCTGCACAGACATTGTTGTCACATTGGCATTGCTGCTGGGCCCCCCCTAACACTGCCTGCCCCCAGTCTCCCTCTGTTGAAAGCCATGGAGTCACCATGGCCCCACTGTGGTGGCCAAAATCACAAGAAGCAGCAGGATTACCTACAGCTGTAACCACAGACCAAGTTCCAGCTCCACTGCGGACAGGGAGAAGCCCCAGCCTGGGCCTGAATTTCAGTGAATCACAATCACAGACTGGTTGGGGTTGGAAGGGACCTTAATGCTCATCTTGTTCCACCCCCTGCCATGGACAGAGACACCTTTCATTATCTCAGGTTGCTCCAAGTTCTGTCCAACCTCACCTTGGACACTTCCAGGGATAGGGCAACCTGTGCCAGGGCCTTAATTTTGGTTGCACACACTTCTTCAGCTCTTCTGTGCTATAGCCCTTGAATGAAGCATCTGCTGCTTATGAAATGGTAATGTCAAAGTTAATCACGTTGCCTCAAAAGTGAGATCTCACCTGGAGGGTTCATGCACTTGATGCATTATGAGGGGTCAGTTTGTTTTAAGACAGTCTTTTTTCGTTTTAACACAGTCTTTACCACAGCCTGCAGAGGGATCTTGGCTCTGATGCTTGAAGCACCTCTTCCCCTTCCTTTTCTCCACTGACCTTGGTGTCACCATGTTGTTTTCCCTCACATGTTCTCACTTCCTCTTCTTCTCTGACTAGAAGAAAAACTGCTGCTTGTAGGCACCATTGCCAACAAGTTCCATTAATTCAAATATTCTTGCAGAATTTTGATTTTCTTCTTAAATATGTCATCACAGAGGAGTTACCAACCTCTCTAATTGGCCCAGTAGCACAGAACCTATCTTCAGAGCCATTAAGGACTGACTCCATCAGACATAGTGGAAGCTTCTAGCAGCCTCTCACAGAAGCCACCCTTGTGGCCCTTCCCCACTACCAAAAACCAGGCTGTGCCAAATCGACACGCACTCCATGAGACAAAGTAAGTCCCTATTTAATGCTCATCCTTTACCATGATTTAGTGTCAGCCCATCTCAGCTCCTCCCACAGGACATGCAAAAACACATCACAACCCCCCAGCACATCAGCAAACTCCAGTGGCTTCCTTCAGGCAACCTTCCTTCAGTGGTTGGAACAAAAAGATTGTCCCAGACACACATGGTCCCTGTGTCACGGGCAGAAGTGCAGAAGTTCTTTCTTAGGTCCTTGTGTGGTGCATATCCTTCTTGAGGAATGTGAAGTATAGCAGTAGGACCAGAGGAAATGGCCTCAAGTTGCACCAGGGGAGTTTTAGGTTGGATATTAGGAGAGATTTCTTCACTGGACATTCTATGACATGGAAAGATGCTCTAGGAGAAGATGACATATGCTACCTCCCAAAGAGGCTAATTTCTTTATTACCTGTTTCCTTCCTACCTCACCTACCCAGAGGTTATAATTTTATCCTGTATACCTCACTGTAATTTTATTCTTCAACTTCATCAATGTTTTAACAAGCCCTACTTAGCCCTTTCATAGGAAGAGGTTTTATGATCCACAATGCAATAAGGCTGCTTATTCATTCCTGGCTCCTCTCCACTATTTTCCCTGACAGGAAATGCTGCTGTTTCTCGGTAGGCTGCAATGAGAGTGCTGAGCACATTTCTCTGCTGCGCTGGCATGAGTCAATAAGAGTTCAACCTTTGGAAAATTGTTTCTTGAAGGCCAGAGACATTTGTTTGTACTACAGTTAAACATCTTTTGCTGACACATCAGAGCCACCACAGCCCATCGCTCAGTGTCCTGAGTGACAACCCTGCTTAACTGAGGCCCCATGGATGCCTAACTGGATAAAAAAGGACATGAAAATGCTCTAATGTCTGCAGTTAATGGGGTCAAAGGAGGCCCACAATGGAAAACTTCTTTTTCAGATGACTTTTGACTGTGCTATTACAGTGCTTTCTCAGCACAGTCCATCATGTTTTTAAGGCATAAAAAGAATTTTCTTCTTAACAGATCTTACAATTGGGGTGGGTTTTTTTCTTTCCTGAAAAGCCTATTTGTCACACCCCCTTATATTTTCCTATATTTTTTTCTTTCTCTCAAAGCTCGGTTTGAACAAAAAGTGTTCAGAAGCCTGCACTTCTTATGACACCCTGATGGGGCTTGGAGCAACCTGGTCTTGTGGAAGGTGTCCCTATTTGTGACGGAGTAGCAAAATGCGCTTTAAGGTCCTTCCAACCCAAACCATTCTGGGATTCTATGACTTTCTAACTTTTAGGAAATTGATATTGCATCTAATATTGTTTCTCAGGAGCTGCAGCCCCGCAACATGTGGCTGACAGCTGTGACCTCTTCAGGGGAGTAATTCCTGCTGATTAATTCCAGCCAGTCTCCAGTAAGTCTTTCACAGGGGCATGGAACTGTGTCCTGTGTGGTATCAGTCTGGGCTGTCCCATTGGGCCAGATGATGCATAACTAAAGGTGATGCAATGGCCAAAGGCATGGCAGGAATGAGAGGCAACACAGGAGGGAGAGAAGATGTAGGAGGCACAGGAGATGCAGGAGGAAGAGGAGGTGCAGGCGAAGCAGGTAGAGGCAGAGGTGATGCAGGAGGCACAGGACATGAAGGAGATTGAGGCTGCACTAACTTGTCTACATTTAACCCCCTGCAGTAGATATGGGGGGCTCTGCCCTCATGAGTGAAACGATGCAAGACACAAAGTTGAAGGCAAAACATTTGTGTTAACAAAATCGAAACCAAATTGAAAATTTAGCAGTTTTTCCAGGGTGCTGGTCTTTCCCTTGACTGAGAGCTTGGTGGAAGGATTACCCAGGGAGTGAGAGCAGCAGAGTGTCCTGGAGCACACCCTGATTTGCTCAAGGGATATGCATTGGGACACCATGCAGGTGGATCCCAGCTCTTGATCCAAATGCATTAGTATGCCATTAGTATGCCATTAATATGACATCAATATGACAGGGTAGAAGTCAAATCCCAGCAGCTCTCCCTCCAGCTGGATCCCAACTGGGAGTCAAGTACCTCGGTTTTCATTTTTGCTCACACAACCACTTGTCAGACTATATGTAAGCTGAACTTGAATCCTGGGGGAAGTTCTGGGCCTCTCATGACAAGAAAGATGTTGAGGGGCTGGAGCAGGTCCAGAGGAGGGAATGGAGGTGGAGAAGAAGCTGGAGCACCAGAAGAAGCTGAGGGAGCTGGGGAGGCTCAGACTGGAGAAAAGGAGGCTCCTGGGGGATCTTCTGGTTCTGCACAACTCCCTGACAGAAGGAGGCAGCCAGGTGGGGCTCTGCTCCTATGACAACAAGGGCATATGACAAGCTCCTATGACGGCTTCGAGTTGCATTAGGGAAGGTTTAGGTTGGATATTAAGGAAATTTTCTTCACTGAAAGGATGTTCAGGCACTGGCACAGCAGGCCAGGGCAGTGCCCTTGGAGGTATTTAAAACACAAGTGGATGTGGTACCTGGTGACATGGTTTACTGGTGAACATGGCAGTGCTGCATTAATGGTTGGACTCAATGATCTTAGAGGGCTTTTCCAGCCTAAATGAGTCTATGATTCTATGATGAGGGATGATTCAAAGTTTATTTTCTTCCCTGAAGGGATTTACAAGCCTGGATCAGTTGTCTCTGGTTCACAGAGCTGTCCCACTGCCATTGCATGGGGCAAGTGGAGGCACAAAGCCAAGAACAGCTCAAGCCCTTGTCACTCTGGGAGAAACCATGGTGTTCCCCAGCCACTGCAGACCCAGGGCCAGGCCCAACCCTGCAGCCACAGGAGACATTGGTTGCTTCATCAGAAGAGAATCTGGAGAAGGTTCTCTTGCCAAAGGCTGGGGCATGGGAATGAGTCTGTTCGGAGGCAGCTGGAGAAGGAGAGGGATCACTGTGAATCCCACTTGTGTTCAGCAGCCATGAGGAGCCCCTCAAATGGTCACGTCAGCTCTACTCGGGCAGAGTGACACGAAGCCCAGGACTCTGCTGTCAGCACAGAGGGTCCTTGCTTGACCCAAACCTTCGAGTGTGTCTGTACTGCACTGGAGCCTGCAGTTCTCACGGGTGAAGAAAACTGGCTGTCTGGAAGTTATTCTCCCAGTCTTGTGGTTGAGTAGTAGAACGGGTTTAGTATTGCACCAGAAAAAGCCGATATGGGCAACGTGCATCCTTGGCACTTCAGCAGGGTTTGACTGCAACCTCCCCGCAAGCAATCCATCTATCTGATCATGTCTCCAACTGGGAATCCACCAAATTCCAACAAATTGGATTCAGAAGCATGTCAGGGTATGAAACAGTCCTTCTCTATTGGAATTTTGCCACATTATGGTTCTTATTCCTGTTCCCAAACTCACTGGGATACATGGCTTTCTTCTCTTAGATTTGACTCAGGATTCTAAGGTCAGGGCTCTATCACTGCGAGAGAGTATCACAACCACTACAAACTGTGCTGAGTGAACATGGATGTGGAGTAGAGGCAGGTTTTCCTGTGTTTATGGTGGATCAGAGGGATGTTCATTGAAGAGATGCATTGGCTCAGCAATACTTGTACCAATAAGGAAAAAGAGGGATAAACCAGTTGGGGGGCAATGAAGAGGGCAGGCCCTGGGAGTGAGGGAGACCAAAAAGCCCAAGTGATAAGTGTAAATGGTTTTAAATGTATACAGAAGATATCTGTGTAATTAATTACCCTGATTGAAGTTACACCTCTTTTTGTGTATGTGTGTGTGTGTAGGTGACATCAAGGGCTACACTGTTACCTTAGAGGAATGTTTGTGTCTGGGGATTCATAATCACCCTGCCAACAACAAATCTTCCCTGGAGTTTCTGAAACATTAATTATAGTTTTGTAACATGCAAGTTTTGCAACCAGCTCAAGGTAATTCACTGCAACATAGACCTCTGGCAGAAACAAACGAATCGCTGATGTGAAAACTGACAGTTGCTTAGACATGAATGCTCAAGACTTTGTGATGTTTGTTATTAAAAATAAAATTGTTCTCACTGTCCTTGCCAGCCTGCCTGCCTCCATACCCTTTTCAACACACTAGCACCTGGGAAGAACCATTTCCCCCAGCTAAAAAGCAAGCACCAACAATCCCGAGCGGCTTAAGAATTAAAAGTTAAGGTCCCACATGTAGCTGGATGTAGCTTAGAGTATTTTATCCAGGGGCTTCCCTCTCGGAGGTGCCACCAGCGAGTCCCACCAATGCTGCTCCCTGCTCATGCCTCAGCACCTTTCAAGTGCAGAGGCTGCTCTGTACACTGTCTGCTTAGATCAACAGCTTTTGTCTTTTCCACATCAAATCACAGAATCCCAGACAGGTTTGGGTTGGAAGGGACCTTAAAGCTCATCCCATTCCACATCCCTGCCATGGACAGGGACACCTTCTACTAGATCAGGGTGCTCCAAGACCTGTCTAGCCTTGGATACTTCCAGGGGTGGGGATTCCACGACCTTTACAAAACAAGCCTAAAGGGAGAATTTTAAACTTTTAAAAGAAAAACAAAGAAGAAGGAAGATGTTTTGCTTCCAGATTTATCAAATCACCACATTGGACTGAAAATAAGAAAAGGAATGTGATTTTTAGGTCATGCTGAAAGACACAGACTCTCTTTAGAGCCTTTTGTGTATCTGCTGTCTTGAGGAATGGACCCCAGCCACGCCAGGGCTGTCTCTCCTCCTTGGCCATCTGAGGGATGGAGCTAAATTCCCATTGGCATTACATTTCTTAATTTTCACAATCCTTCAAAACACCACAGTTTCCAGCAAGCTACAACTTGTTTAGGACTGTGACAGCTCTTAGCAAACTGTGTAACAAATGTCATCTCTCTTACTAGATACAATTTAGAGGTTCTCTTAGACTTGTGCTAAAATTACAGGTAACAGTTGCAATTTTGAAAATGTTTTCTTTTTGTGACTCCCTTTGTTCTTTTGCTGGTTTTTGGAAACTGGCTATTTCTTCCAAAAGGAGAAAAGTGATGACACTGATTCAGAAATCAAGGATATGATGCTATATGTGCCAGTCAGAAAAAAAGGTGGTTTTTTTTTTTTTTTTTTTGCCCATGATTACAAAGAAAAAAATAATTATTTAACTAGATGAGAACCAAATGTAGTACAATGCTGTATGCCTGGTACTGAGGGTAGATGGTAAAAATGTCAGTTCATGGGATAACCTCAAGAAATACTGAACACTTCTAAGGATGGAGAATCCATCTCCTCCCTGGGCAACTTGTGCCAGCCTGTGATTACCATTACAGGGAAAAAGATTTCCTGCTGTGGATCAGTGTGTGCCCATGGCCTCTCATCCTGGCACTGGGCACTACTGGGAAGAACCTGGCTCCTTCCTCTTTGCACCCTCCCTGCAGATACTTGTAGACATTGATGAGCCCTTCCTGAGTCTGCTCTTCCATAGGATGAACAGCCCTGGCTCTCTCAGCCTTTCCTTACAGGGGAGGTGCTTCAACCACTTCATCATCTCCATGACACCTCGCTGGACTCTCTCCAGTATGTCCCTGTCTGTCTTGTGCTGAGGAGCCCAGAACTGGACATGGGTGGAGAACAAACAAAATCCACCTTCTCCTCATCCCCTGAACTTGCCATAGAATCTGTTTGGCTTGAAAAGGGCCCT
>VZSR01003798.1:15445509-15506460 GCA_013398615.1 Brachypodius melanocephalos
TGTGTGGATGTGGGTGTGGGTGTGTGTCTCTGTGTGTGTAGGAGTGCCACGGGCCGGACGAGTCCCCAGCCCAGCGGCCCCTGTTCGCACCGGGAGCCGCACCGGGCTCATGAAACTTTCACGGGTGTTACAGACCCGGGTCCCGCCTGCCGCTTGAGCCGCCCTCCGGTTTAGCCCTCCGCCAGCTGCGGCTGCCCCGTGCCTTCTCCGCAGCCCTGACAGCCCCTGCGCGACCTCTTCCCCCACCCCTTCTTCCCCTCGCTTCTCGGCTCCTGCTATCCCTGCCTTCCCATGGGATTCCAATGTCATGCAGTCTTTGCATCCCCTCCCGGAGACACCAGCCCTGTTTGAGCAGCCCTTGGCAGATGTTTTCCCTTGTACACTGCTGCTTTGCAGAATTCCCAGTATTTAGTAATGGCGATGTACATGATAGTTAATCCCCTACAGCAGGGGCTTGGAACTAGATGATCATCAAAGTCCCTTGCAATTCAAGCCATTCTGTATTTCATTTCCTTGGTGTAACTGAGGTTTCATGCTTCACTATTAAGTAGCAGTCTCAAACCTCCTCCCTAGTTTGAAAGCTGCAGAGCATCTACTTCCAATCTCCAGAAGTCCCTGGGAATGACACTGCTAGCAGAAGGTTGGTATGGAGTGAGTGCAGGATGTGGGTCCTGTGGCCTCTTCTTGACTTTGAAGCTTATGGCCCTGAGATTTCACATCCTTCTCCAGGGTTTTTTGGGGGGCTTGAAGCCTTCTAGGTTTCCTGATTCCTGGGCAAATGTGCTATAGTGAGGTTGAGTTTGCACACTGAAATACACTCTTTACTCCATAAGTCCTTCTTCTTTGCTCATTTTAGTCACCTCTTCTACAGCTTTGCAAATCTCAACCTCCATGTTTTCATTGGATCCCAAGCTTGGGTACTCAGTCCTTGGCACGAGAATGATGGAGTGAGGACAAAGGTCTTTATTTTCGGCTTTCCTCACAAGATAGTTTGCATAATTTCCTTTATTATCTCTTTATTTGTGATCAGAGGTAAACAGTGTTAAATCAAAAATCGCTTGTCGATAAAATACTTATTCTCTAGAATCCGGGTCAAAACTCGCTTTATTCTGAGAAAGTGCAGCTTTATGTATGACAAGTTTAAGATGCAGTTTTGTGGAGAAATACTTGAGTAGAGACTTGTGCCCTTGTGATTGCAAAGACAATAAAATGGTGTTTTATAAGACTCAAAGATGAACACAAATGCTTCTGAAAAAGCAACGTTTTGTCCAAGAAAAGGATATTTTGAGATGCTGCAGATATGTGGGATTTATTTTGTCTTACATTTTAAAACACAGATGCAGAGAGGTGTTCCAGAGTGGGAAGGGCAAGGTCAAGAGTGATTGGCAGGCTCATTTTTCTCTGTACAAAACTCAGGCATGCCAGGTTATGGAATGAAGTGTCTTCCTTACGGAAGGATTTCCGTGCCAGGAATTTTGGGAACTGCATGGTGCCTAGCTCTCTCTCAGCTGATACAAGTTTTCCCACCCAAGGAATGGGAAGTTTCAGGCCCATGCCTTTGCCAGCTACAGTAATCTGTGCTGTTTCCAAAGTCCTTATCAAGTGCTGGGGATGTGGAGTGTGTGGGTAATTTGGGCTTCCAGGGATTTCATGCGCAGCTGTGATTCCTTGAGGGACATGGTTGTAAATTATTGCATAGCCCTCTTTGGACCTCCATATTTGTGGTTTAATTTAAGAAGGGGTTTCAAGTTCAGCCACAGCAAGCCACTTTTAAGCCGAGAAAATCTCTGCAGAGACGTTTTGCAGTAGATTAACCAAGGCAGCACCTCTGGGACTTGTCTGGAGGAACGGCTAAGCTAAAGCTCAAAGACCACTGTGTCCCTGTGCTCCACTCTGAAGTGATTTCTCCTGGCCCAGGATGTTCCCCATTCCAGCAGCCCGACCAGAAGGGTTGAGCTTTGTTTGGTTTGAATGTGATGCTTGACAAACTTCTAAACTGAATTGTCAATAACAACAGCAGCCTGAAATCAGGCCCCTTTTGAGAAGGCATCAGATGGCTTCTTTCTCTCCCTCTGCCTTGTCCCATGGTCCTCCTCTCTGCCTCTGCACCTCTGCTCCCAGTTCTTCCCCGTTGTCCTGGAATCCTGCCACCCCCTCAGTCTCGCTTGCTGCTGGCTTTGGCAGTGTTGTTGCAGCACAAATCAAGTGTGGCAGGACTTACCTTGCCTGTGGATGCTCCTTGCCAAGCAGGAACTGATGCCCTGCTAGTTCTGTTGACACTTCCCCCCAACCCCTGTACAGCATGCACCAGTTCACCTAAATTTGGGGTTTAAATAAAATATATTCAAAGAATAACTCATTAAATGTTTGTGAAGTCTCTGTATTGTACCAACTTGAAAATATTTTGCTATCCAGTATCCCTGACAGTAGTGAACACAAATGTTCTAGTAATTCTGTGCTGTCAGTTTTCATGCATCTCATCAGAGCTTGATTATTCCTGTTGTAGGTTGCTGTGTTGAGTGTTCCAAGTCCCCACATCCTTTCTGAAGAGCTTAGAAAGAAAGAGTTGGCTGGGAACACAATTTCTTCTTACAATTTGGCTATAGTTCTTTATTCAATCTTTGGGCAGTTTTTGCTTCACATCCTAATTAAAGATTGCCCGTGTTTCAAATAAGCCTTCTTGGAACTATTGTATTGAAATATTTACTGAAGACTTCTATGATTTAAATTGCTCAGAGTAGGGAGTCATCTCACTTTTCAGGTCTGTGTCTCTTGGGCCACCTGTTTGCCCCTGCCTTTCTTCCTCGAGGAAGGACTGAGTTCTTCAAATGTGACAATCTGTTGAGAAATCAGATTGCTGCCTATTAAGTCTACAAAAACCCCAGCCAAACTGAAAAAAAAAACCCCTCTGCTAATGCACTTCACAACCTTCTGTTGAGGCTCAACCTGACAGGTTGAAAAGACGTCCCCTACATGAGCTTGGTGTAGTTTCAAAGGTCATGGTTGCACCAGCTCTGTTCTCAGGGATCCTGAAATAAGGGCATGCTTGCTGTCTCTCACCATGCTGCTTGAAGCACCTCTGAGGAGCACCTCTGCCCACATCCTGGGCTTTGGGCAGCTGTGGTTGTTGTCACAGAAGATGTTGATGCACGTGAGTCTTACGAAGTTTGTCCATGGGGGAAATGTACTTGACAAAGTGTTTTTTGTGCTTTCAATTGTAGCTTTCATCATGGGGGACATGAAAACCCCCGACTTTGATGACCTCTTGGCTGCTTTTGACATCCCTGATCCAACTAGTCTCGACGCTAAGGAGACAATTCCATCAGCTGGAGAGGAGAGTGAGAATCACCTGAAGTCATCGGGAATGTGCATCGATGAGAGTGTGTCCTTATCCCACTCTCTGCCTTCCTCTGATGCACCTGTTGTGAGTGTGATAGTGAAGAACACAAGTCGCCAGGAGTCTTTTGAGGCAGAAAAGGAGGGGAATCACCTTGGAACTGGTCTGTTACACAATGGGTTTCGTGGCTCCGATCTGCCAGCCGAGGCTCATGCTTTAGTCCATAATTATGGCAAGTTTGAGTCAACTTTTATTAATGGTGACAGCTCGAGAGGTTACTCTGATAAACTGGATGAGTCCAAGTCAGAGCCTTTGCCAACATTTAGTCAGTTTAGCCCCATTTCCAGCCCTGAACCGGAGGAAACATTCAAAGAGAACAGTATTGGGGATAAACCCAAACATGCCCAAACTCCCTATTTCCCACCAACTTCAATATATGTACCAACAGGAGCTTCAGTCCTAGATCATCTTAGGAAGGTGCCAGAGCCGGAATTAAGCATGTTTGATCAGTACTGCAAAAAGGAACAGAAGATGGAAATCCACTGCCAGCCAGAGAATCGGCTGGAAATGAGCCGGAGAGAGCAAGACAGAACAGTGGATAGGTTTGCGGAGTCAAGCAAGGACTTGTTAGATACCAACAGCTTTCTTGGAGAAGGCTTGGTGTTTGGAGACCTCCCTCACAATAATTTAGGAGATGGCAAGGGGTCTGTGCCCGAGCTAAACATGTCTTCGTCAATACCACCTCGGCAGAGGCTAAAGCCAGCTCATTCCAAGTTGTCATCCTGTGTGGCAGCATTAGTAGCTCTCCAGGCCAAAAAGGTTGTGTGTATTCCAAAAAGCGATCAGCCAAATTTTACCAAGGAACCTGGTCCTTTTAAAGAGGGGGCAAAGGGAAGTCCAAAAATGCCCAAGTCGCCAAAGAGTCCCCGAAGCCCCTTGGAGGTGGTGAGGAAGGCTAGCAAGCAGCCTGAGAGTCCTCGGAGTGTGTGCAGCGACAGCAGTGGGAAAGGCTCCCCTTCCATGGCAGCTGGCTCTCCGCCAGCTATTCCCAAAGTTAGAATAAAGACTATCAAGACATCTTCCGGTGAAATTAAAAGGACTGTAACTAGAATTTTGCCAGAAAATGATGAGTTGGGCAAATCTTCAGAAGAGTCACCTGCAGAAACCTCTTCTGCCGAAGAGTTTATCAAATCTTTCCCGTCCCCTGACACTAGTGCAGTTACAGAAAGTGAGGCTGGCAGGAATTCAACCAAAAACGGGGCTGCTGTGGCTATCCAGCTGTCAAATGTAATGAGTTCTTACTCAGACAGTATGAAAATGGATATTGCAAACAGCACATGTACCGTGTCCTTATCTCCACTGCCAAACTGTGGTGGCGGTGCCATAAAAGTGGGGGTCAAGAGGCAGCAGCAGGGTACTGTGACGCAGCCATCCAACATGACCACCTCCAGCCTTCTTCCCAAAGCTGTGCACTTGGCAAATCTCAACTTGGTCCCCCACAGTGTTGCTGCTTCTGTTACAGCGAAGACATCGGCACAGAGGCGAAACCAGCCTCAAGTGACACAGATGTCAGTGCCGCTGGTGCACCAAGTCAAGAAAGCTGCTCCCATTGTCATGGAGGCATTCCATAAAGTGCTACACAGTGCCAATCCAGTGCCAATATATACTCCGAACCTTAGCCCCCCGCCTGACACTAGTATTAATTTACCTGCCTCTGGGTACTGTTGCCTGGAATGTGGGGACTCATTTGCCTTAGAGAAAAGCCTGACTCAACACTATAGTAGGCGAAGCGTTCACATTGAAGTCATGTGCACTCAGTGTTCAACTATGCTCCTTTTTTTTAATAAGTGTAGCTTGCTTAAACATGCACGAGATCATAAGAGCAAAGGATTTATCATGCAGTGTTCTCAGCTGCTCATGAAACCAATTTCCGTAGACCAAATGTTTTCTCCTTCTCCTACAAGCTCTTCAATCTCTCCAGCTCCCCAGACTTTGCTCTCATCCTCTCCTCCACCTAAGTCCAGTGCCACTTCAGGAGGCGGGGTAGGGATTTCCACGAACACTCAGCCAGCCTTGCCTCTCTACACAGACCCACAGAGGCTAATCCGTCATGGACTTAAGTGTTTGGAGTGTAACAAGCAGGAGCAGGATTACATTTCTTTAGCAGCTCATTACCAGAGAATCTCAGAAGATAATGAGAGACTGGTAAGTCATCATTTTAATGTTATTAGTTAAATCTCTCTGAGTTTAAAAAGATTGTCCTCAAGGGGAAAAGTAGGCATCGTGGTGGCAAATGAGTGGCTTTGCCTAAAAAAGTGCTTATGGAGAGGATTTGGAATGCACGTGAGGCCAGATGGGTGTGCGTGAAGAGATGTTTAATGTTGTTTGCTTACCTTCTTTCTACCGTTTGCTAGTAAAAAGAGCATAGTAAGGAGAATATGGAGATCCTCGAGTATCAAAGAAAGGTGATGGAGATGAAGGATTGCTTGAATGAGGCGTGCAAAAAAGCTATAGGGGAGGATCAGTGGAGCGTTACCTGAAACAGTTTTGTGCTGTAACTGTGGCTGGAGGAGATCTGGCACCATTTGATGTTGCCTTTCCTGGAACTGGTGCCAGAACCTTCCGTGTAACACATTGTGCATCGGGTGTTATTGTTTCTGTTGGTGTGGTCAGCTGTGTATTGGACAGGCCTGCTGTGGTATGTGGGGTGAAAGGCTCGTTCTGGCTACTTTTGCCCTTTGGGTGGTACAGGGCGAGTGGGTGCTGTGATTGCATAGCAGGGCTCAAGAGTCTTGTTAGTGGCTTCCTGCCTTCCTCCTGTGCTGCCCTGCTCAGGTCTCCACCACCTTTATGGATGTGGTTGGAATCCCCTTAAATTAAACTCCACCTTAGGTTTCTCTTGATGAAGAGAAAGAAGATTATTGTTGTTGTGTACCAGGACCATACGCTTTGTTTATGGCTTTTATTTTGGAAGACATGATCAGTCTTGTTTAAGTGTTAACCAACGTGCAGCTGAAGAGGAGGTGGACTCCCTTCTCCTTATCTCTTTGGATGAGGTGAAAGTTTTCCAGGTTGCTGTGGCTGCCAGAAGAGCTGGCTCCCCATGCAAGGGCTGCAAAAAGCAGGACTCCATGCCATCATTTGGGAGGATGATGACATCTCTGCTGTGGTTGTCCGAGCACCCGGACTCTCCAGAGCCTCCCTGTGCCACTTGAATGGCTTGCAGGAGTATTGAGGCTGCTGTGGTCCCATTTAGATGCTTTGTTATCTTAAACTGATCAGCCACCAAAAAAAATAGATTATGGCTGAATGGTTTTGATGCTGTAGAAAATGGCAAGGCCAAAAGGGATCAGTGTGGCCACATAATCAGGTTTCTTGCCTGAGGCAGGCCAGTGAGTACTGCACTCTGTCAACACCCGAACTTATTTTTCAACTATAATGCTTTTTTAGGAAATGTCAGCAGTCTGGCATTAAAACTTCCAGGAGAAGGAATACAGTGAGTGCTCCAAAGTGAACTAAAATGTTAATCAGTGGCATTAAAGATGTACTTCCTATTTCTGTTGTGGGATTATCAATTCAAGGGCTCCTTAAAGAGGAAAAGAATGTATGATAGTAAGTATTTTTAGCTTGTAATCAAATAATTTATTCTGCAACTTAACCAAGAATAGAGTTTACGCCTCTCACTTCAAGTAATTCTGCTAGATGCGAGATTATTTTTGTGGTATTTTTTCTGAGGAGGAGCACTGGAAAAAGAGGCTACTTTTGAGCTTTTGAAACCAATTCCTCCCTGTTAGATCTTCCCATGCATATACTCCACAGGATGCATGCACTGCTCTGGGAGTCCTTTCCCACTGTATCTGCTGTCCTCCAGGCTGCCAGGTGGTGCTCCATGCTGTTTCCAGGACATCTGTTTCAATAAACCTGTTACGTTTCTAAAGGAAATAAGCATTTGTGCCCCATGCCTGTAATTGTGTGTCTGGATTTAGCAATAGCTGATGGAAACCATCCCACTGCCTTTTACCAGATCCCAGGTGTTGGTGTCACTGGGCTGAGAGGTAAAAAGGATGGGCGAAATTCAGTGGTCTCATAGGGGTCCCTGATTCTCTGAGCTGTCCAAGGGAAAAGGTATGGATGACCTTCACATCATGTGTCCCACACGGATAACACAGCTTAGCTCCCAGCACTATCAAGTCTGAGAAGTTGAAAATTTTATTCGTAGGGTATTAATTAATGTAATACTACTAATCATGGTGTGAGAAGGTCGTAGGCGAAGCTGTTGAAATGTGTGTCATAAACTCCTGGAATAGGAGAACATGACCACCCCTTTCTGAGATGATACTCTAACTGCATTAAGTTAATTCCTTGGATTGTTCTTTCTGTTTTGGTCAGAAAAAAGAAATTTTGGTATAAAGAGTGGAGGATCAAGTGATTGATATTGCAAACACTTTCTTACATGGTAGAAGTGGTTAAAAACTCTGGTTTCCATCTGCAGAGTTGTGTCAGGACACTTGTTTTTTGGTGCAGTGGTAGAAATTGGGTGTAGAGGAATTCTTCCCTGTGATGGGATGAGGCCCTGTCATGGTTTGCCCAGAGAAGCTGTGGCTGCCCCATCCCCATAAATGTTCAAGGTAAGGTTGGATGGGGCTTGGAGCAACCTGGTCTAGTGGAAGGTGTCCCTGCCCATGGCAGGGGGTGGAACAAGATGGTCTTCAAGGTCCCTTCCAACCCAAACCAGTCTGGGATTCTCTGATTCTCTGAAATTGCATTGCTGAGGAAGATGTTGATGTAACACCTGTAGTGAACACATTTTAGTGCCCTGGTTGTGGTTCAAAACCACTATGTCCACAGGGCGAGTGGTGTTGATTTACATACTGGTATATCTAATTAAAACCACAGTCCACACCAGTTGTCATGCTTGATCCACAGCACGCTGCAGTGGTGGGACAATCTGTCAGGATGCAGAAGTAGTATTAATTGTTGTGGGCAAACTTGGCTACAAACCACATCCCTAGCTTTCAAAAGACTAATTATCTAGAGTTTTATCATAATTTTGTGCATTTTGGACAAAAACTGTGTATTTCTTCCTCCATACCTGATGTCTGTCTCACTGTATTGAAATGCTGATTTAGAGGTGGTGGTATGGGCTGCAATTGTCTTTCTTAAAGACAGCAAAAAACTGCACTCTGATAATTTGGAAACTTTCTTGTATTTTTAAATTTCTTATTAATTCTCAGAATTCAGGCACAAACTCTTTGCCATGCCTCACTGAGAAACTAGGAAGTACTGATGCTTTCCACATGAAGACATGGCTTGATTTATGACTCCTGAGGAGCTTCAAGAAGTAGCAGGGGCAGATCCCCTTTCTATTATGGCCAAAAGCTTTTAATCTTTGATTATTCAGATGCTTGGTACCAGATTGTCCCTAAAAAATGAGGATGCTTGGAAAGGGTAGATGAATGTATAATGGAAAGAGCAACTTCAGCTGAAGGGAAAGGGTAAAAGCAATTTATGTGCAGCACATGGGTTCATACTAGAAGGTGGAGAGCTGTGGAAAATAAGCCGGGTGATTTTTGATCCGTGTTCTTGGAAGCTTTTCTGTTAAATGACACCGAATCTGGATGCATATCCAGTGTGACCGTAACTTGTGAAGCCAAACGGGCTTTGAAGTGCTCAGTTACTGTGCTTTTAACTCAAAAATTGGTTTGGATATGGCTTTGGTGTGGCACCTTGCTAAGAAGGAAGGGCTGATCCAACAGGGTTGATGGAGAAAAGAAATAGCAGGAGACTTATTTTTCAGTATGCTGTTTTCAGTTACCCAGAAGCTGAAGGATGAGCCCTGTGATAAGAGGCAGGAATGATTGGATTGAGTTGGGGGAAGAGCTTAAGCTGGCTCTGCTCCATGACAAAACTTACTCTGTGTTGATACTTAAACACTTTTCACTTTAATTGGAATTTCTTACCATGATTTTTGTGAATTATTCTGACATTTTCAGGTTTCCCAGAGCTGCTTGAAAGGGGATTGTTGGGTTTCCTCTTTCTTCCAGATGATGGCTTGGGAAATACTTGGTTACATTCCTTCGTTGCTGTGGGTAAATCCCACATAAATAGAACGGATAATAAGTAAATGACTTTCCTAGGTGTGGCCAAAATGTGAATGACATAGCTGGGTCACAGTTCTGTTGCAGGAAGGAAGAAAGATAGGGTTGTGGTCTGGACAGCAGGCAAAGGAGGAGGTCTGGAGCAAGTGGGAGGAAGAGAGGGTGATGATGATGTGGTTGAGAAGGTGCTGTGGTTTTCTAAAGGAAAGACCTTTAAAAAAATGATGGAGAGCTTGACCTTAATGTTGTATTTTTAAACGTGTACGATTGCAGTTGCTCGGAGTACAGCAGGCTTTATTTTGGTACACAATATGTGTAGGATAAAGGCAGTTCCTCCTAGCTGAGTACCGTGGTGGGATGGGATCTCCATGGCTTGCAGGGAGGATATAGCCTTGGATAATCCACTTCAGACTGGATTTATTAGATGTACGTTTTGAATGCATCATCCTAATGGATCACAGTGACTTTGCCTTTTTTTGGCAACTAGTGAGGGCAATTCTGCAATTTTTACAAGCTTGTGAATCAGTTTGCTCAATGGGACCTGTGTACTGCTTTTCCATCTCTGAACTGCAAGAAGGAAGCAGTATGGGAATTTGAATAGCTGGTAGGTTGGATTTGTTCAAACCAGAAGCTGTTCTCTATGTAGGCATTATACTTGTCCAAATGTTGAAGAGGTGGTACCAGATGTTTCATGTAACTTCAGGGCTGTTTGGTCTGATACAGTGGTGTGTTGTAGAGCAAGATTTTGGGGGGGCAGTGAGGGGGAAGGATATTTAGGTAGATGTCGTTTATGCCAAATTAATCTCTATTTTTGGAGTAGAGAAATGAGTTTGTCCTCATCTCCTTGATGTTCAGTGAGATGGTTGATAGACTACTGCATGAAGAATGGATATACTGGAGAAATTGAATTATGAGGTTGGAGCAGAATCAGGTAAACTCCCGGAAATAATTGCGACCGAGATCAGGTTTTTATGACATCTCCTGAAGGATGGTTTTGGGCATCTGTGGAGTTAGTAATTGTATTAAGGAGACCTTGGAGGGTGATTGTGTTAAAGATTTTGCTGAACTAAACTAACAAAGTAAGAAGTCATGGAAAGTGGGGAGTATTTTACAGGGGGATCTAGATGATCTTGAAGACTGAGTAGGAATGGTATGAAAAGCAATCAAAGGCAGGATTTTTAGTCTTGAGAAGTCTTCGAATGACTGAGGTGACACAACTGGGCAGGAGACATGTCAATCTGCAGCACCAGTCAGGGCTCTGGTAATGCTCCCTTTTGCTAGGAATAACTGAGCTGGAGAGGAGTGTATTGTTTTGTTTATCAGGGTAGACTGGAGTAAGTGAGGGAAGAATGACCAGAAATGGAAATATGATCTCTTGAGGGGAAATTAAAACTGCTTTATGAGTTTAGCTTGGAAAAGGCTTGGTAAATGAGGGTGAGTCTCCTTCAAGCATTGAAGCAGACGAAGGATTAAGGTGAGTATAGTGGCACTTTTTTCCCCCACCAGAAACTAAATCTGCCCACAAGAAATACTTCCTGTACTCACAGGAATTGCTCTGGGTAATTCATCAGCGTCAGACAGTTTTCAGGGCTCAAATTACAGGAGAGGAACAAAGCCCATGCAGCTTCTGGAGCCTGCATTTAGGATGTGCTTTTCATTACGGAGTGTCCTCTGTATCCACTCTTACCCTGTATCTGGTGTCATCTTTGTAGAAAGGAGCTTTTAAATTTAGAGGCAATAATGATGCAAGAACAGACTGAAACAGATTTACATAGAAAATTAGAGGACAGTCTGTAATCATCAGGGGAATGAATTCTGGAAGAGCTTTGCAGCAGAAGTAACGGAACAATTAAAAGTACTTCCTGACCCTCTCGGGCATAATTGTCCATCTACTGGTAACCAGAGATATTTAATCCTTTTTTCTTTTCCCTTCTTACTTGACCTGACCACCCCAAATCCACCAAGATAGCTAACAACTTGAATAAATTACAAAATATAAACTCGGGACCTCTGAATTTTCTTGAACCTTTTGTTCTCCTTACTTTTTTTTTTGTTCATTTCTCTTTTTTTTTGTCCAATACGAATTTTTCAATGAGTTGTGATGTGTCCTGTTTATGTATAACCTACAAAAGTAAATTAAAAGCAATTTTATTGCTGCCTTTTCTTTTTCTTCTTCCTTCCCCGTCTTAAATCTTTATAATTTATTGGATAAAGCTTGCCAGGAGCTAGTAGAACCACATGCTGCCCTGATAATTTCTCAGCAGCAAAATAAGAAAGACAACAGCTGCATTTTTCCTATTTTTCTCTTTCTTCCCCCCTCCAAGTTCATGTTTTAATTTAGAAAACTAGAGGATTGAAAATCAGCAAAAAATTCCCTTGGCTCCATAAAGCACTGCTTTCTCCCTGTCCCAAAATAAGAGTGATTAATGCAGTCCTTAGGTACTAGCGAGGATGGATTTTGTTTTATATGGAAATTTTCCCTGTGGATTTTGTAGAAGCAAAGGGAGGGAAGATGTTATGATGAACACATATTGGGGAAATGGAGCTGCAGGCAGGGATCGCTGGGAGTGAACACAGTGGCAGGGTAGCAGAGCCTGCACCCAAGGCCAAACCCAGAGCATCAGCATGAGGAGGAGAGGCTGGTGAGGAAGAAAAGCCGGGGTGTGGCTCCATGGTCTGCTTAAATCAGTGTGTATGATCTGTTGCCATGAGGCAACAATCTCACCCTCTCCTCCTTCCCCACCCACCCATGCCTGGCCCTGGTGGTCCTGCAGCCCCCAGAGGACTGAGAACAGCTGGAGGGAAGAGGATAAGGAGCAGGGATGTGACCTGGAGGGCCAGGACATGGCTGAGAGTGAGGAGGAGGGAACAACTGGAGACAGGGGGGATGTCCTGGGTAGGATGGAAATGGGGCTGGAAGCTGGTGTCTGCTGGCACTAAAATGAAGTTCCCCAATATGTTTTCATCTTGCTCCTGCATTCTTCTTCCAGCTGGGTACCTATGATGCTGCCTCAGGCAACCTGGAGTTGTGACTGGAGAGCTCTGTGGGTGACAGGCAGGGGAATGAGAGCCCAGGTAGTGGTGATGGTCTGCTCAATCCTGCTGTGAGGAGAAGGTGCCCTCTGAAGTGTCTAATGCTGCTGCAAACACCATGGGCAATAAACACAGTCTTCAATCTAGAGAAACCGTGGCTGCTGCATCCCTGAAAGTGTTCAAGGCCAGATTGGACAGGGCTTGGAGCAGCCTGGTCTAGTGGAAGGTGTCCCTGCCCGTGGCAGGGGATGGTATGAGATGAGCTTCAAGGTCCCTTTCAACCCAGACCATTCTATGTTCTGTGATCTGTGTGCAGGACTCTGGTTGTGTTGGCATCACAGGAAAGAGATGTGTTGCATGACTGGAGTGTTGTGATGGAGGGACACAGGCTCTCTGGGAAGGACAGGCCAGGAAGACAAGAAATTGGGGTGCAGGGTGAGAAGAAAAAGGGAGAGCTGGGAGGCTGCGAGATGATCATCACGGATGGGCAGGAATCAATCCTGCAAGGAGGAGGAAAGAGCAGAGGCCTTTAACGTCACCACTGTAAGAGAAAAGAGGGAATGTGTCCCATGTAGCATATGGGGTTACACTGGTGACTTGAAAGTGTGGATGTGAAAACTCATTTAGTCCACTACATGATCATTTTAGCAAGTGGGAGTTCAGATTTCCTGTTGGAATCAAGTGCCCACCCAGCCTCCTTCCTCACACTTTTCCCCTGCTCCATCATGAAGTGCTTCCTATGGGAGACAGTCTGTCATGAACAGCTTCGTCATGAGTCCTTTCCACAGGCTGCAGTTCTTCAGGATCTGCTCTGGGATGAATCCTTTCCATGGGGTGCAGTCCTTCAGGAACAGGCTGGAAGAGCATGGGCCTCCCATGGAGTCACAGGTCCTGCCAGAAAACCTTCTCCAGCAAGGGCTCTCTCCATGGGCTGCAGTGTCCTTCAGGATACATCCACTGTGGTCCTCAAGGGATTAGAGGGGGACAACCTGCTTCACCATGGATTCATGACAGTATGCAGGGGATCCTGTTCTGCCATCTGGGCTGTTTCTCTCACATCTTCTCACTGCTCTTTCCCAGGTGCTGCACAACATCTTTTACCTTGTCCTAATCTGTTATCCCAGAGGTGCTGCTCAAGGGCTCAGTCTTGGCCAGTGACAGGTCCATCACAGAGCTCTGTCTGACACAGGGGCAGCTTTTGCTGTTTTCTCACAGAGGCCACCCTTGCAGCCCCTCCCAACCAAAACCTTGCCACGTAAACTTGGTACAGTGGGTCAAAAGAAAAGATGTGAAAGCTGAAATTCTTGAAATTACAGCTGAGATCATAAAGAAAACGGAGCTACAGATTTCGCAAATTCAGAAGTAAGCTGACTTGATGCAATATTGCCTAAGATCTGTGATGCTAGTGGATTTTTCCATTGCAATTCCACTTTGTTTCTCTAAGCTGTCAAGTTTCTAGATTTACACTGATGCTTTAACCATGGATTTTTCCATGTACAAAAATGCATTTTGTGTTTATTTAACAGCCTTAGTTTCCAGAGATAAGTTTTTATTGGAGCACCTTACTGAAGCTTAAGCATCCTGGTGTGTTGGGATGACTGAGATGTGTAGGGGTTGCTCTTGGTGCAGGTCTGAAGAGGACACTGGATTTGGGAATGATGAAGAGTTAGTGAGATTCAAGGGTACAAATACAAAATGGTCAGTGGGAGGAGGTGGGATGCAACAATGAGGCTGAAGATGAATTAATATGAAGGGGGAGTGAGCTGAAGGTAGAAGAGAGAATGGATGGGAGAAGTTTGGGATTAAAGGGTGTCTTGTGATCATGTCCTTTGGCTGAAGGTCAGGCAGGCTCCCTCAGTGGCATTGGCTCCTTAGGCTGACAAAATAGGCAACTATAATCTAGGGAAATAACAATAGGTGATGTGCTTGGGTATGGTTAATTAGGATAAAATCTCTACATGGGAGTTCTAGGTTTTTCTTCTTCAAATGAATAATCCTGAGTTTCTGTTGAAGGGGTATTTTTCACCCATGAACTGAACGTGTTAATGCAATGATGTGTGTTCATTTAGAGAGAACCTGGGCAGGAGTATAGTTCAGTTATCACAATGACAGCAGATTCAGTTCTCTGCCTGCTGCTTCTCCTCACATTGGTAAAACCTTGTGTAGCAGTGCTATAACCTGGATGGTTGAAATAAGTGAAAAAGAACCCTCCAAGCATCTGGAGCTTGACTGTAGTGTGGCCCACAAACAGTCATCCCAGAGGGATGCAGGAAGGAGAGCACATGGGGGCAGAGATGAAGGTGTGCCAGCTGTGCTCCCAGAGCCAGCACATTGCGCCACTACAGTCAGAGCATCCCTGCTGGGGGATACAGGTTGCTGGCATTGATCCCAGCCAGGCAGTAAGGGAGACCTACTGAGAAGTTAAAGGTTAACTTTAAGTATTAATTGGTCATTTTTTTTTTAATAGCAAAAGGATCCTGCTAATCTCTGTTTGTGATCCCTTGGCTGCCCCTGCAGCTCTGCCTGAAGCAGAAAAATTACGGCTTGTAAAAGGCTGGATTTGGGAAGAACTGGGGCTTTAGGGCACCACTGGTAGGGGATTTTTGATTTGAATATGTTAGGGGCAAGCATTCTTTAAAACATTAACAGTCTGCAAATACAGTTTCTGTTCCCCTATGACTGTTTGAGTTCTTAGTAATTTTTTTTTTTTGAGAGAAAATTTGGCTTGTGAATCTTTTTCCTAGCCCTGGTTCCATGCCATAGGGTTGGTGCCTAGGTGCTTTTAACTGAAGCTCCATGATGATCCTTGTAGTCTGGGGGCAGCTCTTAAGTAGATGTGGATTTCATCACCATCACTTAACTCTGGAACAGCAAAGAGACTAAAACTGCTGGAATGTTTCTTTGCTCATGCCAGTTCCCTTTCCACAGGCATTGTCTGGGGCAAAACTCTGTGTTACTGTAAATGCCCTGATCTGCAAACACCTCTGTGACCACAGGGTTGGGTTTAACAGACAAACTTTTTTTGAGTAGTGTATTTTTTCAATCTGCACTGTATCTCAGTGAATATTTAATTTTTTCCCCTTTTGAAGAAGCTAATAAGTAAAAATGGGAATCAGCTCAAGTATTCCAAAATGGCTGAGCTTCTGAGCATTTGTCTGTGTGCAAATGTGACTGTGGAAGAAAAGCCGAAATGAAATGTGGCAGGCAAACCAGAATTAAAGAAAATTTGTAATAAATAACTCTTGATTAAGGCATAGGCTATGGGAGTATATGAAAAACACAGACATTACACAACTCAATCCTGTCCTGGTAACATATTTTAGAAATAACTGACTAATGAATGTCTCAAATTGGTGCCAGACTTCTTTGAAAAGTCATGGAAAACTAGGAGAGAGATAAAAATGTGACATCTGGAACCAAGTTATAATTTCTCATATGAAGCAGAAGAGTTGCAAAAGGAAGAACCAGTCTGTCCAAGACGAAGTGTTTGATGGGGAGCCCAGCGTGGCTGCATATTGGCTCCTGACAAGTGCAGCAGCTCCTGGTACAAGAGGGATGAGCAGAACCAACCTCCTGTAATCCTCCTGGGCAGGATGTCTGGCCTCTTGTCTTCTGCAGGCATTGAGAAAAGGATGAGTGTGAGCAGGAAGATACCAGCTACGTTTTTTTTTCTCTTGCTGGAACCTTCCTCAGCCCTAGTATGTTCCCTGCTTGGTTCACATTATTACCCTCATCCTTGCATGTTCTTTTTGCAGTTAGCCCTCATGGTCAGCTCTTATCTGTAACATGCTGAGTTACTGGGTTATGATCATCAATCTTTGCTCTTTAACTTTCCCAGATACCTTGAGGTTGTTTTGAAGAACCCAAATGCCAGCAGAACTTCCTGGGGACCTTGCTCTATCAAAGGAGCTGCTTATTCTTTTCTTCTAACCACTTATTTATCCAAGCAAACTCCTTCTCTTGTGTGGTGGCACCTTAGTTTCCTCAAAATCCTGTAGTGAATGATGTTGCAAAGCTGTTTGGGAAATCCAGGTAGCCTGACCCGTTGCAGCTCAGATCTTCCTTACCCATGTGGTTGTTGACTCCTCTGGAGAGCCCAGATTGTTCCATGTGGCCAGAAGGAAGAAACTGCATTGGCTTTTCCCAAGTCCAGAAGAAGTGCTGCTTAAGGATGAGAGTTTCCTTATTCTTACTTGTTTATCCTTGCATCTCATCTCTCGTCTTTGTCTGTTTACTGCCCAATGTCTTGACTCTTCTACAAGACAATCTGAATTTGGAGGCTTGGGCTGGTTTATGTCCTCCCTGTGGTGTGTGGTGTCAGTGTGGGAGTCCTTCCAGCTCCTTCCATGGTGTCTGCAGGAGCAATGAATTAATTTAGCCTTATTGTCACTGAGTCTGGCTTTTTGTTCTTGTATCATGTGTCCACACTTTCTGCCAGGCTTTCTGCCAGGCCTAAAGTAGATAACCACAATTTTGGTGCCTCTTGCTCACGGTCCCCAAACTTTTCTGCCATATGTTAGCATGGTTTTGGTCCCTGTGGAGCCTTTCAGATAATGCAGGAGGTAACGGGAGATCGCTGCTCCTCTGACATCACCAGGCAGCAGTGCCCAGGTGTGGAGCTCAAATATTGAGTGGTTTTGACATATTTTAGATCCAGCACAAGAACACAGAGAGTGGTGAAAATTCAGGTTTTCAAACATGTGCTGATTGATTTTGGGAGCAGTGGGCATGACATGCAGGGGAGGAAGAGGTGAGCCTCAGACTGACTTAAAATCAAAACTAAATTGGCTTTAGTGGAGAGAGTGTTTCTCACTGAGTTACTAGGGCAGAGGTGCTTTCAGCTTGTGGTTGTGTTGACTCTGCCTTACATACTAGTTGAGATCACAGCAAGAAGAGTCCCATTTTAACAATGCCAGAGATATAAATTTTCCATTGCAAATCTCAAGCCAGTTAGAAAAAAAATTTCTTAACCACAATACAACTGCTTTTACTTATTACTTACTGCTCTTATTTACTATGAATTTATTGCTTATTACTTACTTCTCGTATCTCTTACTTGGGGATTTGAGAGTGCATTGGAGAATTAAAGGTCCTGCTCAACTCTTTGCAGAGAGATCCTGGGGGCATTTCTATTTCTCATTTTCCCATTCCCATGGCCCATTTGCACTGTTTTTCTTTGCTGAAATTAGGGGACTTCTGCAGCATTTGAAATGCTCTTGGGTTTCCTTTAATTCCCTATGGATGTGTACATGGAGGTCCTATCATGTGGGTTTTCCACTCATTTCTCTCCTTCCTGGAGAAACCGTTTCTCCTCTAAATTTAAGTTGCAACATATCTCAGATTGCATCTGAAGCTTTTCATGTATTTGGCAATTTCTGCAGTTTTCATTTTTGAATGCCTAATTTTTCATTCCCTTCCACCCCATGAACCATTCACGTTTGTCATAGCTTTGCATTTTATTGTTAGTGATGCTTTCTCTTACCTGCAGGGGTTTTTACAGTTCCCTGATGGATGTTATGTAGTTGAACATCACAGAGGTGCTGTGTGAAATAGCAGTAATACAGAAAAGGGAGTTGGCCATTAATTTTATTCTAATTTTTATCAGATTTGGGGGCTTCTGTCCCATGTTTCTACCTGGGCTGCTAGCAGTGAAATCCACAGAAATGATTTTGTTAAATTACTTGTTTTGAGAATCCATAATTAGCTGTGTGCTGTTCATTCTTGAGTTAGAGGAGTGGTTTTGCATGGGATTATAAATGTCGGAAGAGAGTTTTTGCTCCTGGAGGGCTCAGAGTGGGCTGGGATCTGCTCCAGCTCTATTCCTGTTCCAGCATCCAGTAATGTGCATCCTACAAAGAATGAATAGCTGCTCCTGGGCTTTGAAGGAGTACAGAGAGTCGAGACACCTGTGAAAGGGAGCAGAGGTTTGACAGCTGTTGAAAATGGGATGATACATTCACATAAAAACAAGACACGTAAATGATGCTTCTGCAAAGAGGTTTTGATAGTAAGCATGTGTGTAAAAATGGATTTCATTAAGGATGAAACAGGGAGAGAAAGAGGCTTTGCGTTATTTCTAGTCATCAGGAAGTTTCTGTAAGGGAAACACACAGTTTGTGGTCTTGGAAAGTTTAAATTTCATCTGATAAAAAGAAATTTTGCAAGAGCGGGGGTTTTGATGGGGAAGGTGCACGTCAGGACTCCACTGCCTTCAGCAGCAGGTGTTTATTGTTGGGCTGTAATTTTCCTCCTTTTTTGTGATGTTTTGGTATGGGGCGGGTGCTTGTTGAGAAAAATGCTCTCCTTCTCCAGTCAGGAAATGAAAGTGCTGAGCATTCAGAACATCATCAGAGCTAAGAGGTGAAAGAGTGTGCTTTCCTTTTTTATGGGGAAAAAGGGAACTAAACTACAGAAGATGTTTAAATATGGAACTTTTATTTGGAATGGTTAACTGTGGAAGATGCTGGGAAAAGACGATAAGAAGACCAGTTAAAGAGCTTTGTGGAGTTGATGCTGCTGCTAGAAGAATATGCCTATGCTTCCTTTAAACCTGGAAGTTTTCTAGGGTGAATTTGGGGGAAAAAAACTTCAAGTAGAGAATAACTAATTAATATAACCTTTCTTCCATCAGACGTGTCAAGTGTGCCAGATGATGCTGCCCAACCAGTGCAGTTACTGTGCCCACCAGAGGATCCACGCTCACAAGTCCCCGTACTGCTGCCCAGAGTGCGGGGCCGTGTGCCGCTCCGCCTACTTCCAGACCCATGTCAAGGAGAACTGCCTGCACTACTCCCGCAAAGTTGGCTTCAGGTGTGTGCAGCTCAGGCTCCCTGGGAAGCTGGGATTTACACCTCTGCAATTTGGTTGTGCTTGTGAGGTTGTGGCTGTGCTCCCTCTCAGTTTGTTTCGTGTGCCTTCTCGCTGGCAGACCAGGAGACACAAACACACGAAAACAGGTCCTTGACTTAAGATAAACACAACTTTGCAAAAACCAAAACATCAGTGTGTTATCAATGTTATTCTCATTCTGAATCCAAAACACAGCACTGTTGCAGCTACTGAGAAGAAATTAACTCTGTCCCATCTGAAACCAGGACACCCATCCCTAGAAGTGTTCAAGGCCGGGTTGAACAGGACTTGGAGCAACCTGGTGTAATGAAAGGTGTCCTTGCCCATATCAGGGATGAGTTTTAAGGTCCCTTTCAACCCAAAACATTCTGTGACTGTGAACTGTGTCTTACTTACAGCAGAAATGAAAGTGAATGTAGCTGGAGCCTGGTGTGGTCTTCTGCATGACAAAACACATTTGAAATGGGAAATAATTACTAACTGGATTTAAGGGAGGTTTCTGAGAGCAGACATTATTTTGTGGTGTCTTTGAGCTGAAAAGCTCTTGTATTGAATTCATGTTGCAGCTGGATGTCTCAGGATTGATATTTACAGCAAAAAGATTGCAGATCTTAATCCTGTAAATCTCCTTAAGGCTTGAATTTATATTTATGTCAGTTGTAATGGGCTGAGAATGTGTGTCTTTATGAGAAGGGCACAGATTATTTCCTTCTATGCCCCTGCAACTCTCCAAACATTTCTCATGAGCTGAGACAGGTGGAGAAGGCTTTTAAGGTTCTGGATGTGGTACAATATCTTTTCTCCAACTAAACTGCTTGCTGTAATAAGACAATTATTTTTTCTACAGGCCTTCCCTCCTTGGCATGTTTAGATCACCCGAGCTGCAACATAGCTCTTAACACATGGCGATTTGCTTGGGAGATGAGACTGAGTGATCTTTTGAGTTTTCTTAAAGTTCTGTTTATTCTCTTGGTTGCCATTAAATACTCTGAGATTTCAAACAAACAGGGCAATTTCTTTTAAGATGTCTGCAAATTCAGGAAGCTCTGCTGTGTGGTTTGGTCTGCATCAGACTGAGGTTTTCAAGGGCTTTTTCTTTCAGCTGTAAAGACAAGAGGCACATAGCAAACTGATTCTGAGTTTAATTATATGCAGATAAGGTTTTTTAATGTGGGGTCTGATTTGAGGAGACCCAGCCCACAACAAAGAATTAATTCCATCACATTGTAAATGGCTTTGACACTGGGATTGTTTGAAAATAAGTTAATCTGGGAAGGAGGAAAAACGTTTTCTCTGAGATGGAAAAATGGGAATGGAGGAGATGTCAGAAAATGAACTTGGGTTTGGTACAGTTCTTGGGACTTCAGTGGCACCTGGGAATTCAGCAACAAGAGCTTCCATCTGACTACAGATGTCATTAGCAGATACCTAATCTCTGTGCCAGGGACATTAATGATGATCTAAACGAAGGCAAAGCTCACAAATTATACTTAGGGATTTTTTAGCTTTACGCAGCTTCTCTAAAAGCTGAATTTCTTTAACTTCTCTTCTAATTCACATCTACTGAAGCTCATCTGTGGAAGTTGAGTCCACTAGACAGGTCAAAGTCTGTCTGTGCCATCCTTGTTATCCTGCCTGTCTCTGCTGCAGGGCTGATGTCACTGACATTGTTGAAAACACAAGAGATAAACTTTGGTTGCAGAACTATATCTAGATAATCTGTGGCATCTGCCCTGTCACGGAGTGACTTCTTTTCTTTCACATTTCTTACTCACAGAGCTGAAAAGCTGAGGAATTCTTTAAATCCCCCCAAGGATCAGCTTAACTTTCACTGCTTCTCTTTATGTCTCTGTTTTTCTTGAATTTCTGGAGAATAGGTTTGAGTTTGATTTTGCAATAAGTTCTTATTCTGTCTCCTTTTCTGCTCATACCCCTATGCTTTCAATTAAATTTGGGGTATGGTTGTTTTATTTGGGGTTAAGTCATAGCTAGCGATTGCACTGAAAATGAGAATGGTCTTCTACAATTAAAAATGAAACTCAACAAGATTGTCCTTAATGCTCCTTTCTTCTTGGCTCCAAGGGTCACCTTCCCCACTTTTTCCAAGCCCCTTTCAGCTGTCCCCACCAATTTGGGACTCATTTTTCTGCTTGGTGCCATTTGGAGAATTGAGGGGCTGGAAGGTGATGGCCTAGGAAGCGTTCAGAGGGTTCAGACAACATCTTGTAGCTGTTATCTCCTCTCACAGGATGCTTTCCAAGACTTCTAGCCAACCCTCCTTGCCCTGAGGGATCCAACAGTGGTGGGGATGATAGCAGGATTTGCAATTTGCAGGAATTACATGGCAAGCCCCTTGACATCCTTCATCCACTTTGTTCAGCTAATTAGTTTATCAGACCTTGTCCTTCTGGCACTGGAATTCTTAATTACAACGTGGCTGTTGTTTAGACTTCCATTTACTGTAAATTAAATTAACCTGTGATCATTTGACCCTGACTTAGTGCTTGTTTAATTCCTCATTCTTAATGAAGTACTTCCCAAAATCAAGCATCAGGCAGAACCATCTTGTTTTAGTTCAGGGAGTATTTGTGGAGGAAGCCCGTTGGATATTCCTGCATGTACTAGCCATTCCTTACTGCCAGGATTAGTATTTGTTCTTCTATTTATACTTGGGGAACTTATTCTTCCATAATAATGTGGTTCCTGGTGTTATTGTACTAGAAAGTCTCTTTCCCCCTGTTTCATGAGGTTGAGGATCAGGCCTGGAGGCAGAACTACCCCAGCAGAATGTCTTCATGCTTCCCCAAAGGTGACACCAGCTTCTGTCACTGCTTCCCTCTCGAAATTTAAGGCAACAGAAATTCTGTGTTTTCTTAAAAGTGTGGGGGAGAGGGTTTGGCTCCTTCAGGCTGGCTTCTGCCTAATGATCTTTTGAAGTGCAACTTCAAAGCCTGGGCTTGTTTCCTAAACGCTGTTGGGAGGCTGGTTCGGAGGGAAGGATATTCCAGCAGCTTGTTTGTTTTTGATACAGGCTTGGAGTTGTTCCAGTGCACGATAGCTGGGGTCCATCTGTGCCAGCAGCGCCGTGGCAGTGCTGAGCACGCGGCCCTAAACGGGGCTGTGGGCAGACACAGCCCTCAGGGAAAGGAGGGAAGTGAAGGGAAAACCTGTTTATAAGGTGAGGAGGTTATCCCTTGTGCATCTCTCACATGCCATGAATACAAGGGTGGCCCTTGCAGCCCCAGGCTGGGCTCCCCTGCTCTAACATCTGTACATGCAGTGCTGGCTCAAGCAGAGTTCCTCTGGTGTCATTTTGACAGAATGACAGGAGTTGTCTTTTGGTAGAGGCTGTTCTGCTCCCAGATCAGCAGAAGTGCACCTATGGGATGGCAAACCCTGTGGCTGGTGTGCTTGAGGCAGGTGAGGACACGTGGCTGCATCCTCACATGCCCTTGTGAGTTGGGAGTGTGACATCTCTCAGAGCACAGCAGGCAGATCTGGGGAGGAGTGTTAAAGGTAAATGAAGTGAGGCTGCTGATTGTTGCCATCTTGTGGGAATATTAGGCGAGAACCTGTCACAGGTGTGTGTCTGGAGAAGAGGCGGGTTGGGAACAGTGGTGTGGCTCTGCTGTCCTCTTGGCCTTGTTTTCAGCTGCTGAGAAGAATCCTTTTCTGCTTCTCCCTCTCTTTTCCCTGAACACCCAGACAGCCCTTCCAGACAAGCACTTTCTAGGCAGCACCTGTGTGTTAATGATTTTAATGAGCTTTATCAGTTCCTTGGGTGTTTCTGTTGCTGTTTTCAGCATCTTTGCTGTTGCTGTTGTGATTTTCTGGAGCTCAGTGGAGTAGCAATTGCTGAAGATTTCCAACTGGATATTCTTTCTCTCTATTTTGTACTGGGGACTAACTGGTATTTGTGTTGCTTTTTGCCACAGGGAGATCTCATCAGGTACTTTTACTTCAGTCTTTCACTTGTGCTTGTGCTGGAATTGGCTTTCACAGGTACAGGGCTGGCATTCTGTTGAACCACATCTTTATTCTTTTTTGGGTTGTTTTAGTCTCTGAAGGTTTGTTTTACAGATCTTGTTTGCTTGTTGCTAACATTTAGCTGTGAGTTCCACCCAGAATTCCTGTATCATATTCCTCTCTGACTCTTCCACATTAATATGGAAGAGATTGATTCCTTGCTTGAATCAAGGACCCACCACAGCCTGGTCCTTCCATCTGTGCCAATCCATGGGCGTGATGGAAGTGGTGCTGTGGCTGTAACTCAGCTCTTTGCCATGCTTCCCCAGGTGCATCCATTGTGGAGTTGTCTTCATGACCCTGGCCATGCTCAAAGTGCACATCCACGAGAAACACTGCGAAGTCTTCCACAAGTGTTCTTTTTGCCCGAAGGCCTTCAAGTCTGCCGACAGCACCATGGCTCATGTGGCCAGCCAGCACCCAGCAGAGCCTCACAAGACTACTCAGTAAGTGTTTTGTCTTTCTCTCTTCTTCTCCTTCACTGAGTGGTTCCAGGATTCCCTCTTTCCCTCAGTTTTTTTTTTCTGGTTTTGTTTTCTGTCCTTGTATAAGATGATCTGCTGCTTTGTCTGCTAGCAGGGGTCTGTTCCAAACCAGAGCATGCCTTGATACAAACACAGTCTCCTGGGTAGGAGGAGAGGACTTTGGTCAGGCAAGAGCTAAACATCCATAAAAGGAACTTAATTGTCACCCCTTTGTCCATCAGGACTCTCAGTGGCACCTCTTGGTAGATGGCTCCAGGGCAACTGCTTCATCTGGCGCTTGAAGGGAAGAGGAGAGTTATCCCAGGCAATGTTGCCCCTAAAAATCACTAGAGAGAAGCCTCCTGATTTTTTCCACTTTGTAGCTTTTTCCTCCAAGGCTTCAGCTGGTGCCAAAAATCTGTGCTTTAAGGGAGGAACTATGGAAAGGTGGGATTGAAAGCAGTGTGTAGCTGGCTGGTATGCTTTGTGTTTGCTCCCATCTGTCTGTGCTCACACACACAGTGTTAAGCATATGCACAGAAGTAAACTTATTTTTAGCAAGCTGTGGTATGTGCCTGAGGCATTTTGATGTTCTTCCCAGTTGAGTTACTGGTTCAGTTGCCCACGTGGGTGTGTGTTGACAATACATGGAGAGCACAGCCCTCCTCAGAAGTCCACCCCTTTCTGCAGTTGCTGAGATAACTTTTTACATTGTCTTCTTGAGGCAGAGAGACTGAATTGACTTTCTTTAATTGTTTAAGGGTGATCTACAAATGCTCTTGTGAGATGGTCTTTAACAAGAAGAAGCTACTCCAAGAGCACTTCCAGCAGAACACCAGCAAGTTGTTAGTGGGAGTGTTTAAGTGCCCACAGTGTCAGCTGGTGTATATGCAGAAGCAGCAGCTAATGCAGCATGTTAAGGTAGGTAACTCTCTCTCTTACTGGTGCAAGATCTTATTTTTTGAGTTCACAGAGAATTTACCTCAACCATGGGAGGCAAGTGGTTCAAGAAGTGGAAGATTGTTGAGGAATATCTTAGTGGAAAATACAGATGACAGTGATTTACAGGATCTGGAAATGTCAGTGGAGTGGTTATGTTATGATCTTAATGCAGGCAGTTCCTCTCATCTCAATGCATTTTAGCTGTATGACAAAAACTTGTTTTTACAGGTAAATCTCTGTGATTTTTAACTCTTCTATGTTCATAGAACTACAGAATCACAGACTGGTTTGGATTGGAAGGGACCTTAAAGCCCATGCCATTCTACCCCCTGCAGGGACACCTTCCACTATCTCAGGTTGCTCCAGGCGCTGTCAGTGTTCAGTGTGGTCTTGAACACTTCCAGGGATGGGGAGTCCCCAGCCTCTTAAACTCAATGAAAGTAATTAAATTAATGTGTCAGCCTTTATTTTGGTTATGGATAGGAACAATTATTCTCTGCCCACAGTGTTACTGAATTTATATAGTGAAAGCTGAATCTACTGTTTTGGGTGCTCACCTGGAGAGCTTTGGCCCCTTTGCAGCTGCCTCAGAGGGGGGTTATATGGCACTTAACAGCCTGATTCCCTGCTGCTCTGAACCACACCAGGCTGCAAGAGGGGACTGAGAGAGGCAGAAGTGATTGCCCTGGAGGTACCAGCCTTACAGGTCTGATTATCTGATATTTGTAAATGTAAAAGGCCTACATTTTTCTGTTATCTTTACCCAGGATATTTTTATGTTCAGTGTCTAACAACACTCAATGAAAATCCTCTCAGAAGATTTCTGAGTGGCATTCTGAAGAAAGAGCTTGCAGTCTTCTTTCCCTTTGATAAGGAAAAAATGACCTTTTTTTTTTAACTTTTTTTTTTGTTTATACTAACAGTGAGAAAGCCAGAAGATTTGTTAGCTCATTCCTGAAAGCAAAACCCATTAAAAACTCCTTCTTTGCTCTCTCCCCCAATCCTTTAATTTGCAAATCTGGAGGTGCTTTGCATGCAGTAATGAATTACAATTTGAAGCCCTCCTGTGAAGTCGATGATTGCTAATCTTGGTGCATTATACCTAGGAAAATAGAGTTGGGATTAAGGCCAGGACCTTCAAAGAGGTGTTCATCCCCAGTGCTAAAAAAACTGGAGCTGAGATACTCACCTTGTGGTTCATTGTCATATCCCACCCCAGGGACCTGCCTGCAGCAGTTTGTGCATCAGCACCCCGAGATCTTAACCACAAGACTTTGTCTTTTAACCTCTGAGGTAATTGAAAGCTTTTTGGCTGTGGCAGGGTAGTAATTGCACTCCCCCATCTCCTCTGAGATCACCTTCGTGCTGTAGAGCTTTTAGGAGGTTCTGTCTAGTGTGTGTCTACATGCAAAATAAATCCTCATCTTCCTCACCTTTAGAGGAGAGCAGGAGTTAGCTCTGCTTCCTGGTATTGATTCTGCAGAGAAATCACTTCATTTTTCCATGCTCCTCATTTGTGTAACAATGGAGTAATGGGCACTGAAACACTCTAGAGATTTCCAGATGGGGAGAAAGGTGATATGTCTGTGTTCTTGAGGAGCTGGCAGTGCTGTGGCTTCTGTGGTCATCAGCTGGGCCAGGTGCAAAACACAGGGACTTCTCAGCTGAGCCCTTGTGTTTGGAGCTTTGTTTGGTGTCTAACCCACAGAAAGATTTCCAAATGCCTGGGGCTTTCATGTGTTGAAACTTTACCCATTATTAATTACTGTGCACAGTCAAACCTCTAAATTAGCCTTTTGTGTGGATGGACTGTTATTGTTCCTGGAGGAGTTTCTTGAGGTTTCTTTGGTATGATGCTGTTTTACTTGCTTTTGCTTTCTCACAGCTCTTCATTTCTAGATTATTTTCCTTATGTTCGATTTTCTTTGTTAAAGTAACTTTTTGAGGGACTTTTGGATTTTGGCCTCTTGAATAACCAAAGAGCCTAGAGCCATATTCCTTATAAGGCTGGTTCCTGGCTTTATGCTTGATCTTATATATCAGGAGCAAGATTTTGAACCATGAAAAATGTAAATATCAGTTGATGGAGTGGAATTGAAGGAGACAGACTTGGAGAAACTTAAACATTTTCTCTTCCCATCCCTTGAGCAAAGATGAGGCAGCATTGGAGCCCCTAGGATACCAGCAAACATTTCATTCAGAGCGTACCAAAGCTCTGTGTTTTTCTTGCAATAATGACAATTGAAATTTCTTTTCCATTACATCTTCCCTGTTTAACCAGAGTTCCAAGGCCTCATCCAAAATGCTAAACAGGCAGCACCAAGGAGTGGCTGTTGTCATGCAGGAAACAAAAACAGAAGCTTCATGTTTCTTGGGAAGATCTTTTGTCAGGGAAAGCATTGCAGCAGCTTCTAGAAGAAATGGGAAAACATACAGGAGTTAGACAACAACACATTGTTTGGCCAGTGGGGATTTAAATTATGTATTTAAATAGTAGATGGTATTTCTTTATAAATAAGTGTGAAATATGAATTACATGTAAATGTTATATGTGTTTCCACTATTACTGTTATACAGGGTGTTCATGGAGTCCCCCGTAATCCTGAAGAGCTCTCAAATTTTCGGCAGAAGTCTGAGAAAGCTTCAAGGAGCCAGGTTCATACCTCACCAAAGGAGCTTTTGGTAGCCAATGGGACTTCCCCCTCCCCTCTCAAGAGAAAAGACATGAGGGTGGAAGGACATAATCCTGAATCCAAGTCCAGACTGAGAAGAACTGGTTGGACTTGCAAGGAATGTTCACAGTGGATCCCTGATCGGGAAACCTACGTGTCCCACATGAAGAGAAATCATGGAAGGGTAAGGACTTGCACGAAATACTTGAGCTAGGGAGCTGGAGAAGAACACCAGTCTCCTGCATTCCAGGCCCCTTTGCAGGGCTGTCATTACAAGAACTGCAAATCTCAGTTTTTTGTGTGTTTCATCCAGCTCAGGCCTTGCATTGCCTTGACCTACTTTTGTCAAGCTAATCCTTGTCGCTGGCAGAACATGGGCCAAGATGCTGTGTGCAGCCAGATTTTTCAGTACTTTGGCATTAGGACTTCTTGTTTGATATCCTGAGTAACCCAGCCATGAATGGAAATCTGGATCATGGTGTTTGAGTCCTAGCTTGATTTGGGGAGGGCTGGGTTGTCCCACTTGATGGTGTCCTCACTTCAAGAGAAGAAGATGAGGACAGGCTGAGTGCTGGATTTTCTCATTCAAATGTCACAGAAGTAGGAAATTGGCCAAATATTTCAGTTTAATACATACATGTATTCGTTAGACAAGTCTGAGAAGTTAACTGGAATGTGCATCCACGTTATATAAAGGCTGTAGGAAAATTTTGGAGGAGGCTGGTTACAGGAGAGATTTTCTTAGGGGGATGTGGGTATCATACATGGATAACAGAAAGGGTCTTTTTAGCATCTTGCCCTTTTCTTGTGCTGAATTACGAGGAGCAAGAAGGGTAAGTGGACTTGTACTTAACTGGGTCCTGCTGCCTTCTGGGGCCAAAGGGGCCTTCCACTGAGTTAATTCTGCATGGGGTCCAGTAGTGAAATGAACCCACAGGAGAAGCATATATGTAATTCCTGATAAAAATGTCAGTAAAATCAAACATGTGCTTTAAGCAGTCCTGGTTTTAGAAGATCAGTGCTGGTATTGCCCAACTGTTGGGCTGAATCTAAGCAGCATCTCAAAATCTCAGCGATCTCTATCAGTAGAATTACATATTATGTAAGGGATTTTTTTTTCATCTGAGAGGTAATGTCCGGGTGGAGAGCATGGGAATTAGAATCCAGTCAGTGCCTTCCATGTCCCTGCTGTTGAAAGCTGTTTCTGTTTTCCTGCCAGTCCATGAAGAGATACCCCTGTCGCCAGTGCGAGCGCTCGTTCAATGCCTCCAACAGCCTGCGCAGACACATCCGCAATAACCACGACACAGCAAAGAAAGTCTACACCTGCTGGTACGTACCCAATGCCACCCTGCAAGCTGGCTTTCAGCAGCAGCCTAATCCTCAAGTTTGGAACTTGTAATAACTCATATCTGCTGCTCCTGTCTATTCCAGACTGTAAGTTACTGAAGGAAAGTGAGGACAAGGATATGTTAAACACAACAGAGTTAGGGGCTAAAATAAAACCTTGCTTTTGACTGTGCAGTGAATGCCTTTCGGAAATGTAAGGGGATGTATGATTTGATACCTGCAGGTGGTACATAAAATTTACATTTTGCATCATTGGGAAACAGCCAATAAAATATCGGACCAGTCTTTTCACTGCTTTGTGGTTGGTGTGGTCATGCATCATTCTTGCGCCTTCTCCTTGGGTGCAAAAGGTGTGTGAAGTTCTAATAATGAACCAGATCTTTCCACTGTTTTAGAAGGACAGAACTCACTGCACAGGCTGCAGGGCAGTGAAGTTGTACTTGCTGAAATTGCTTGGGAAGTCACACCTCAAAGCTGGAAAACGGATCTGGAGACTTCAGACAAGTTATGGAAATGAGTGGTGAATGAAAATCATTGCTGGTCAACATACTTTAACTGGGGATACAATCTTAGTTCAGGACAAAGCCCAGTGCTTATAAATCTAGCTCTGTAAGTGCTGCAGAGAAAGTTGTATGCTGAGTGACCGTGCAAAGTGACTGTCTGAGAAATCCTTTTGAAACAGGATTAAAGCACATTTGGCTTGGAAAAAAAGTTTGCTGTGATGTAGGTTGCGAGATTTTTCTAATTTATCTAAAATTTTGGTTTAATGCAAGCATTTCTGACGTGTTGTCACTTCACTGCACTCAAGTTGCTAAAACTTCATCTGAAGAGGTCAAGTACACTCCTCAAGTACTGTATTTCTTTGGACTATCTAGTGAGCCACAACAGCTTTTAGTAAATGGATACAGCATAGGCATTACCACTGGGAATACATTCCTGAGACATTTTTTCATCCCGGACTTCTAAACTTTCTGTTTCTTCTAACTGCTCTGACTTGGAACCTCTGGAGGAGATGAAATGTTGGCTCCTGTTGTGTTTCATTCAGCTTTAAGTTTGTGGGTGGTGGTCTTGGGTGTTACACTCGCCTCAGCAGTGTAAATCTGTTCTGTCTGGATCAGTTGTTTTTAAAGTGGAATGTTTCAGGATCAAAATGAACATAATATTTTTGGGAAAAAGGATTTGTGTGGAAATTTCTGATAGCCTAGGATATGCCAGTCTGCTGTGCATTACCTTGTTACTTTTCAGATCAACACACAGCTGCAGATCCACTGGTTCAACTAAGGGGCAATGATCATGCCAGCAGAGAAAAAACAGCTAGCAATCCAAGGGAATTGTGGTTGCATTTAATTCTCCAGCTTGTAGTTGCTCCTTCACGAAATCTGTTGATGAAGTCTTAATTGGACAGCTGTCGTGCTCTCTTCAATCATTGTAGTGGCAGACTCACTGAAATCACAGCTCTCTGCAGATGGAACCTTTTCCTTGAAATACTGTCCCAGCAGCTCCAAGAGCAGCTCTTTGCTTGGATCTGTCTCTTGTCCTGTCTTCCATTTGATCCCTCTTAGCTTGTAGAGTGCTGCTCTAAAAATCTTACCCTCCAGTCTCTGAATCCCTCCTTGACTCTTCTCATTGCTCTTTAAGGCATCACATGTCCACTGCTCCTCCTTTCTTCTGGTTCTGGTGTGTCTTTTCCTTCTCCCTGTTTGGCATTTTGTATCACTTTGACCTGTTACTCTCTTCAGGAGTTTTGATGCCTTACCTTCATGTCACTCTTTTCTCTTGGGTTTCCATGTGAAACATAAATAAAATCTGTTGTGGATCTGATTACTGACAATTTTTGTGACTCCAGCATGCTTGCTTGTAGGTGACCATCCTCTGGCTTCTAACATTTCCAGCTGTGATTTCCCTTTTCTCCCCTTGCCCTACTTAGGTCTCTGGCTTTGTATAAATTTGTAGGGAGAAATCAGAGATGGAGGACTTAATTGAACACCCTCCTGCTATGCTTGTCACTGGAGTAATTCAGGTTAGGCATGCATCTTTCCCTGCTCACATGAAAAGAATTCTGAATTAAGGCAAATTGCAAAATATTGTGATGTATTGTGTATTTTCTTTCATAATTCACTTGGTTATTGTTATGTTTCTCTTCTTTTCCAAATCTTAAGTACAAAGAGTCTGAGACACTTGATTTTCAACGTGTTTATTTTTGATAAATAGCACTTAATAACCTTTCAGCTTTCCTCCACAAAGAAGAAAAATTTCATCATCATAAAATATTGATTTATCCTCTGAGCAATTCCTATTAAAACCCAGAAGTATTCAATGAGCATGTGTGCATTTTCACATCATTGCTGACTGTTAATTAATTTCCCTCTAGCTACTGGAAGATCAGTGGCAATCTTCTGTCCTTTTAGATGTCTTTATTACCCAGAGACACTTCAGCTTCTCTCTGCCCTTAATCTCATGGTGCCCCTGTCTCAGATGCAATTAGTGCACTTCAGAGGACTCTGCTGTCACTTCTGCTTGCTCAGGTCCATGTGTAGCTGATTGACCTTCACCATGTTGTGCTGGCAAGCACCAGAAGAGCACGGATACTCATTTTTGGCTTTCTCAATTGCTAACAGAGCCCTCTGTGCACTTTAGCGGGGCTGGTTGATATGTCTGCAAGGTCTGGCACTTATTCCAGTAGATCTCAGTCATCCAGGGGTGAAGGTACAGACAGCACATCCCCTTCACAGTTCCTTTTTGAGATGTCAGCCAGCTCTGTAGCAGCTCAAGAGTCCTGCCAGGTTCAGACATGAAGAGTTTTGTATATGTGACATGTTCATGAGTGTTCCTGCCTAGATTGTTGGTATAAAAGTTGGAATTTCGGCAGTTTGGTAAGAATTTTAACTGTATTTTGGTACAGTCTGGTGGATGTAATGCTGGTTCTCTCTGGTACTTGGGAGTCATGGGTGCAGGACTGGGTTGTGCCACAGGCCTCCTAGGTGTCACATGAGTCACCAGCTCTCTCTGTGTAGTTCTCTCGTCTCAGAACCTGTTTTTGTTGTTCTCCCATATATTTTCCATCCTCATCATTTATCCTCTTTGACACTTGCCACAGGATGCCTGACCCCCACCAGTCCCTACATTTATTTAGCACTGTAAAGAAGACATGCCCTACTGTCATTCATGAGCTCTGTGACAAACTCCAAACTGTTCTAGATTTCTCTCAGGGTAATGTGTTACTATTAAAACAATGCTTTGCTGTGTATTTTGGTAATCTAATGGTACATTACTCACCAGAGTCTGTCTCCAATGACACATTTTGGTTTGGCATAATACAAAGAGCATATCCTCTAATAAATTTTCTTCCTTTTTTTATTTCCAAGGTACTGCACAGATGAAAATCAAACATTTCCGCATCCATTCATGCTGGAGAACCACATCAGCCTCATGCACGGCATCAAAAACCCAGACTTATCCCAGATGGCCAAAGCGAAAGCTCCAGAGAGAGACAGAGCAGAAGTAACTGATACCTATTTTCATGGAAAATTAAATGTACAATTAAATGTACTTGGCGAGTAGCTGTTCATTCGGGGTGTTACGTCGAGCTGTGGCCTTGTGCCAGTCAAACCCTCCCATCCATAGGGTAGATTTCCTTCCCTCACACAATTCCATCCAGCCTGATTCCCTCTGGTGGGGCCAGGGTCAGGGTCAGCAGTGCGAGCACAGCTGAGCCGCACCAGCACCAGGACAACATGCATTTATTTGCATCTTGGCATTTCTCAAGATTTTCTTGCTCTGTTTTACTGGCATTTATTCAGTCTGTTTTGTAATTTAAGTTTGTTATTACCTTTGTTTTCCCCTGGTACCCCATTCATGAGCATGGCACATTTTTCTTCTTTCTCCCTTATTTTTTCTGCTAGTTATAAAAGATTTATTTTCTCTTTTAAAATACTTGCTAGATCCATTACCTATAAGAACTGCATTTCTCTTAACTAGGAATGTGTAATTTTGTATACCAAATGTAATTGTTCTACTGATTCTGGTTTGGGTTGGTTTGGAGTGGAGGGTTGGCTACTTGGGCTTCTTTGCTCCATTTATTTTAAAAATACACATTTTGGATATCACTGCAGAGGTATATTTAAGCGAGTCATCCTCATGGGAAAAGAAACTGCAGGATTCTGAGGGGATGAGTTTCTGAGAGATGCCAGTAAGACAAAATCTGAGTGGAGGGGAGAATGTTCAATCTGAGAAGTGTTGTCTGGGCTAATGACTACCCCTGTGTCCCTCAGCTGTCCCTCTTCTGTGGGCTCCTCCTTCCCACACCAAAGTCTAAGTTGTTCCCACACCAAATCAAACTTTTTACCCAGAGAGGTCATGGCTGCTCCATCCCTGGAAGTGTCCAAGGCCAGGCTGGACAAGGCTTGGAGCAACCTGGGACAGTGGAAGGTGTCCATGCCTATGGTAGGGGATGGAACCGGATGAGCTTTGAAGTCCCTTCCACCCCAAACCATTCCATGATTCCTTGATTGTAAACTATTTCCCCATCATGTTTCTGCCCAGCCAGCCTCTCCCAGCGTTCCCATCTCACACCACAGGACAGCAGTTGAAATCCTGTGCACTGGGTGAGGTGTTTGGGTATGGGTAGGGAAGGGAATGCCCCAGGAATCCCTAGGCATGACTTCACCCTCAGACATCCTCAGACGTGCCTGTGGATTTTAGCACTTACTCTTCCGTGGCTTCAAAGGATAAAGTAACTTTTTAATCTTATTTTTTTTAAGGCCAAATCTCCAAAGAGGATGGCACCGGATGAGCTGGGTCAGGCAGAGAGCACTGTGGGTTTGGATGCGCCGCCAGCCAAAAAACTGAGAGCGCCTTGGAAATGCGCAAAGTGCGGCTTCGAGACGGACGCCCGGACTGAGTTCCAGGAACACATACCTCGGCACAAGACCGACAGCTCCACCTTCCAGTGCTTGTTCTGTGGCCTGTGCTACACCTCCCACATCTCTCTGAACAGACACCTCTTCATTGTTCATAAAGTCAAAGATGAGGAGGATGAGGAGGAAGAAGAGGAGGAGGAGGAGGAAGACGAAAGGCAGAAGTTACAAACAGAGATGGGTAAGAATGGACACGAGGATTACAATGGCGAGTTGAACACTACAGCGGAAGAGGAGAACAAATACAAAGAGTGCAAAAGTGACTCAGCTCTTTGTGAGCACAGCCAGACACGTGGCGCAGAAGGCCCCAACAGCACCTCACAGAACAATCATTCAAAGTCTCTTAAGACTTAAAAGCAAAAAAAAAGCCCTTTTGGTTGATTGGGGTTTTTTTGTTGGGGGGTTTCTACTCAAAATACAGGGTGGGGATGGGGCAAATCTTTGAAATACTCTGTTGATTTCTTGGGATGGATGTTGCTTTCCGTTAACTCCTATTTGTAAGGGAAATTTAAAACAGAAAAAACCAAACCCAACCCTGCCATTGCATCCGAAGCACTAACTCTCTGCCAGCCCAGAGAGGTAAAAAGGGAAAGCAGGGCCAGAATCCTCAGTGGGGCTTGGCCAACTCCTGAGGATCCAGGAGCACTTTGCAGCTGCAGTTTCCTTCAGACGAGCTCTCCTCCTTTGAGTGTGCACCTCCACCGCCTCAGCCTCTGCCCAGAGCCCCAGCCTTGCCTTTCCAATCTCCCTTTCTTTCTCCTTCTATTTATGGCTTCTTTTTTCTCTCCCCATCCTGCCTTTGCGTTACTCATTTTAATTCATAACGCTGGCTCAGCCAAACACGCTTGTCAGGACCGTGCTGGCCGATCTGGGATCTGCGTTGCATGGGATGGGTTTGAGCTGTAAGTTGTGCTGATTATTCTTTAGTTGCCCAAATAACATCATTCTTTTGCAAAACGCAGTTTAATGAGATGTCTTGGACCTGAATCATCCTTGAAAGAGGATTTTGTAGCCCCATTCCTCCCCGGTGAGTACAGTGTTGAGGAGGACCTGGTCCCCTCGGGGACACGTTGGCCATTTGTCTGTGGAGCTGCACTGCTGGAAGCCATCCTGGGGTGGGTGTTGCCAGGCCTGGTGCTCAGTGGCTCATCCCAGTGGGATGCCAGAAGGGGATAACATCCCCCATCCCGTCAGTGGGGTCAACTGGAGTGAAACTATTCCAGAGCTCCTTATGTACCAGTGCCAGGACTCCCTGACAGTTCATTTTGAGGGGAGAGGAGCAGAGCACAGGCCACAGAGGTGTTGGAACCAGTGGGAGCCACTGTCCTGCAGCACGGCAGGGGCTGGCGCTCCATCAGTGGCTCCATAACTCCTCCCCTGCTGTGGCTCAGCATTACCCATCCTTTAGGAGATGTTTCTTTCCATGTAGTCACATTGACTCTCTCTTTCCTCCCTCATTCCTTGTCACACCCATGCTTTTGTGTAATACAATTACCTTCTATACCATTATTTTTTTTCATTCTATTGAGCCAGAACTCCGCTTGTTATTGTTTACTCTGACGATGTTTAAATAATTTAAGAACTATTTATCTCCTTGCTTGGGCTCATCGCCATCTGGTCTCGCGACTTGGATACGGCCTGTTGGAGCTGTGTGGATGTTGGTTGGATGAGTAAAGGTTGGATGTGGGGTGTTGGTTGGATGTGGGGTGTCTGTAGGACGGGAGGTTGGTTGGGTGGGGTGTCCTATGGGAGTGTAGATTGGATGAGATGTTGCCTGAATGGGGTGTGAAGTGTAAGGGGTGTCAGGTGGATGGGTGTGGGGTGTTGGCTGGATGGGGTTTGGTTCATTGGGTGTTGGCTGAGTGGGGTGTTGACTGGATGGGACTGATTGGAAGAGGGATGGATGGGATCGGGCATTGGTTGGATGGCTTTTGGTTGAGTGCGGCATCGCTTGGATGTGGCGTTCAGGTGGATGGGTGTTCTGTCGGTTGTGGGGTGCTGTTTGGAGGGGGTGTTTTGCTGGCTGCGGGGTGTTGAGCTGGCTGCGGGTGTGCGGAGCGTGGGGCGCTCCCCCGGGCGCTCCCGGCCCCGCTCCCGCTGCGGCGGCGCCCCGGAGCCCTGGCTGCGCGCGCGGGCCGGAAGCGGCGGTGACGTGGCCGCGCGGGCGGAAGCGGAAGTGTGGCCGTGCGGGCGGCGGCGGCGGCGGCGATGCTGTCGCTGGACTTTCTGGACGATGTGCGGCGCATGAACAAGCGGCAGGTGCCGGAGGGGCCGGGGGACCGGGGCGGGGAAAGCCGGGCGAGCGGACGGGGCCGGTCCGCCCTGCCGTGCGCTGGCGGCGGGGCCTGACCGACCGCCTTCCTCCCCAGCTGTACTACCAGGTGTTGAACTTCGGCATGATCGTGTCCTCCGCCCTCATGATCTGGAAGGGGCTCATGGTCGTGACGGGCAGCGAGAGTCCCATCGTGGTGGTGCTGAGGTCAGTCCTGGGATGCGGGGGCTTAAACTGCCAGGGGGTTTAACGAGGCTGGAGAATCGCCAGGGCCCCCGAGGGGGATCCTCGTAGGGATGGGCCAGACGGAGGCTCTTGCCACAGCCCCAGCGGGCGAGAGGTTCCTTAGGAATCCGGGCTCAGGAATAGCGAGGGGAGAGGGAATAGGTAGAAAGAGCATCTCACCTCGCTCTCTCAGCCGGCTGGTAGAGGGCTGGTAAAAAAAGAGAGAGGGATTTTATACCCGGGCAGGTAGTGATGGGACAATGGGATGTCCCGTTTTTACTGCCAGGGGGCAGGGTTAGATGGGTCAGTGTGAAGAAATTCTTCCCTGTGAGGGCAACGAGGCCCTGGCACAGGTTACCCAGAGAAGCTGTGGCTCCCCATTCCTGCAAGTGTTCCAGGCCAGGTTGAACAGGGCTTGGAGTAACCTGGGATAGTGGAAGGTGTCCCAGCCCATGGCAGGGGGTGGAACGGGACGATCTTTAAGGTCCCTTCCAACCCATCCGCAGTGATTTAATGACTGTCCATTACAGAGGTGGTCCTGAGCTTAAGAGTTGTCATTCTGTCACTGAATGTTCTGGGTGTCACATGTTGCCCTTACAGTAGTGCCCTGCAGTGTGTACCACCAGTGTTACTCTCACCTTCCTGCTGCCTGGGACAAATTCCCTGGGTGCTGGCATGGATATTGCACCTGCTCCATGGCCGCACTGGCCTTTCCTTTGTGTTTCTGTGTCACTGTTCATGATGTAGAAATGCTGTAATGCCATGACCAGGTGCCACTTACCAGAACTCCCTCCTGATGTGAAGCACAGGGCAGATGTTTCCCGCTGCTCCTCCCAGTGAGTAAGACAGGATCACATCCCCTCTTCAGTGACTCAGTCTGCTGTTCTGAACTGCATCTGCTGTGCTCTGTGAAGATAAAACACAAATGCACGTGGTACTTAAAGTTCATTGTTCTGTTTTGCATTATTTATGTGGAATTAGGAAGGATAAGTAGTTGGTAACAATTGCCATTTACAAGACAGAAGAAAAATAACTTGAGTCGTGGTGCCTGAAATGAGATAATTAGGCAGAACAATGAATCATAGTAACAAATTTTTGGCAAGTCCTTTTGTCTGTTTCAGATGGGAGTGCAAGAGCCTGATGTTTTCAGTGCTTTGTTCCTGAGAATAATCTGTCTGTCTGTCTATCTATCTATCTATCTGTCTATCTCTAAAAAATAAATTAAATTAAAAAAGCTTCCCATCATTACAGAGCTGCCAGCATTGCCCTGCCAATGGTGAGCTCAAAAATCAAAAGACACTGTTCGTCATTGGCTTTTTGCTTATTAAAAAAGCTTTTCCTTTTGAATGTGCTTGTAACACCAGTACTGGCAGTGCTCTTTTCCCAACAGATCCAAACTGCTGGCAATATGATGATTGAAAACCTGATTGCAATAGAGGTTACACAGTTGCCCAGTCTCCAAGGTGGTTTTCTCAGAAGCTCTTCCTCAAGGTTTCAGCCTGGTCTTGAAAACTTCCAGGAATGGGGTATCCACAGCTTTGCTTTCTCATGAGGTTCTTGTGAGATTTTTCTTAAAGGGCCGTGAACTCCATAACCTGGTACAGAGTGTTTAAATATTGTTCAGTTGTTCTTCTCCTCTTTTTCAGTGGGAGTATGGAGCCTGCTTTCCACAGAGGAGATCTCCTGTTCCTCACCAACCGAATCGAAGATCCAATCAGAGTGGGAGAAATCGTCGTCTTTAGGATAGAAGGAAGGGAAATTCCTATAGTCCATCGTGTCCTGAAAATCCATGAGAAGTATGTTAAGAATCTGGGGATTCTACTGCTGGTGTTTCCCTAACTGGTATTCTTCATCTGCTTGGGTAAACAAGTGGGTGGAATGTCAATCAGAGGTATCCAGGTTCTGTAGGAAGTAACACAGAAGTTTCAGACAGACAGAATTTGTCCTACTTGGTTAACTTGTAAAGATCATCCAGCAGAAGGCACAAGCTGAGAGTCTCTGCCACTGCCCTGGACACTGAACTGCAGAATCATGGAATTGTTAGGGTTGGAAGGGACTTTAAAGGCAGTCTCATTCCACCCCCTGCCATGGGCAGGGACATCTCCCATTATCCCAGGTTGCTCCAAGCTCTGTCCAGCCTGACCTTGGATGCTTCCAGGGGTCCAGGGGCAACCACAGCTTCTCTGGGCAGCCTGTGCCAGGGCCTCCCCACCCTCATGGGGAAGAATCTAATCCTTGTATCCCATCTAACCCTGGCAGTGGGAAGCCATTCCCGCTTGGCCTGTTGCTTTAGGGCCCTTGTTTGAAGTCCCTTTCCATCTCTCTTGGAGCCCCTTTATGCACTGGAAGGCTGACACCACTTAATGTCCCTGTGCCATCCTCTCTGTCCCAAGCTGCTGTGCTGCCGTAGCATGGCTGTGTCTGTGTGTGAAGTGAGTCTTGTTTGTGGGGCACAGCTGTGGCAGAAGGGTATTTTGTGTGTAGTGTGTGTTGTCTCTGTGGTCCTGTCTTTGCTGTCATGCAGACTCAGAGCATTTTGTCTCTCTAGAATGTTGTGTTGTTATCCTTGGAGTCTTTGTGTACTGTTCACTCAGCACTGGGGAGGTTGTGTGTCTGAAGGAATGGAACAGCCATTGGTTTCGTGGCTGAACAGGGCTTAGTTTTCCAGTCAAGGCTTCCACTGCAGTCCTGAGCTTTCCTGTTTTGCTGGATGGAACTGTGGCCTCTCCAGACCAGTCTGTGTGGATACGAGCCAACCGTGTGAGGTGTTTGAGTGAAAACTGAATCTTGAACCGAATCCCTGATTCTTCAAGGCATCTCTGAGAGGCAATATCTGGTTGGGTCCCAGCATCTGTTTCTGCTGAGTAAATGTTTTCTGCTGTGAGCTGGAGCTGTACCAGGTGACATCTGAGGATTCCTCTAGTTGAGACATCAATGGGATGGAGAGGGTCCCTTTCCCAAAGCTGTTGGAATATCCAGACCAGTTGTCTGGTCCAACTGAAGAATGACCAGCCTCGTGCATGTAAATACACAGCTGGAATCCTGGCTCTGAGGTAATGAGATGATGCCTCTCCCAGTAGGCAGAGCACATTCTTGGCTGTTCAGATTTATTCTGTACCCAGAACTTTGAGCAGTGTCTGTTTTCAGAGTGCTGTTCTTTGATACCACTGATTTAAAAATAAGGTCAGTTTACAGGCTGGATTTGACACCTAATGTTGCACGAGCATTTTTTATGATGTTGTGAGAACTCTTTCAAGTGAAATGCAGTTATCCTCCTCCCCTGTTCTGTGCAGCATTTTCTCTCCAGATGTTGCCCACCCTTCTTTTTTTTGCCTGGCTCTATCTCTAGATATTAGGGTATCCAGCACTATTTTTTGCTTAAATGTAACAGGGCCATAGTGTCAATCCTGGGAAGGTGAAACCATTTTGCAGTATTTCAGGTTTCATTTAAATGAAACAACCAAACACAAATCTAATCTTTTTATTAGGAGAGATAAACTGAAAAACCCATACTGCGACCTGAACCTGGGAGCTGAAGGCAGGATTTGGGTGTCAGTTGCTTCTTTCATTACTTAAAGAATAATTTTTATAATTTCTTCCGTGCCAGCTTGGAAGTGAAAAGTCGCTGCAGAAGCTGACATGAGTGTCAAAATGCAGGAAAACAGAAACAGTTTCTCTATGATTTTGGGACAACTCAGGCCCCAGTTCACATCAATATTGTGTCAGTGAGAAAATGTCTGTTACTTGCTGGCCTTTTCTTCTTGTTTTCAGCCCAAAATTGAATTCATTCTTTATTACTAACACAGAGTCTGCAGTCAAAATTTACTTAGCGGTTTTGCAGCAGGACAGCCAGACCAGACTTGGCTCACCTCAGACAGCAGAGAAGAGCACCAAGGGCTTCTCACACCACGTCGTGACAGAGCCTTGACTCTGCTCAATAAGGTGCTGCACTCCTACACCATCACTCTTCAGAGCTAAACCACATTATCTGCACCTTTGGAGATCTTAATCTTTTCCCAGAAGGTGTCTCTAAGCTCCTGGAGTGTTTGTTGTTCCCACACAACAAGCCACATATGCTTTGGAGAAAGAGCTGTGGGCTTTTCCCCTTTTTCTTTTCTGAGCTACTCCTGTCAAGGAACCTGTTGGTGTTCAGGCATGATGAAAGCAGCTTGAGCTCCACAGAACTGCCTGTTTTCCTGTTCTGCATTCCATCTGTCATTTCTGTGAGGGCTGAGATTCAAGCACTGAGGATGCTTCTGCTCAGCACCTGCCTGCAGGTGCCACAGGAAGGTGACAGTGGCAAATCCCTGAGTAGTGCCACAGGCTGCTGTCCAGCATCTGAACAGGAATGGCTGGGAAAGAATCTATAAAGCTTTTTCCTGGTCAAAGCAAAGATTCGACTGCTCCACAATCCCATTTCTGGCAAGCTAATTAATTCATCTCAGGATTAATTAAATACTAGAGAGAATATGTTGTGATAGGTTCTACAGGTTACAATTTCAAGCACAAAGGCCTAGTTCTTTATGAATAGCCTAATTTCCTCTTTTACATGGAATATCAGGTCGTTTTGAGCCAATATAATTTTTTGCCAACCAAAATACCTTTGCAGAGAGACATGGTTTATTTTGTGCTTGTCTATTTCTGCATAGCTCTTTCTCTGCCTGGTTTTAACCCATTACTTCTGAGCTCCTTTTGGTATCCTCTGGCTCTTACATTGGAAGAGACAGTAAGAAGCTATTTGATTGTTGCTGTAATTTGTGGTGGACTGTGTCATATCTCCCATCAGTTCTGTCTTTTCTAGGCTGAAGAGTCCTGGTCTGTAGTTTCTTTTATGGAAGTGGTTCCAGACCTTGTTAACCATTTCTCAACCTTTCCCAGTTCTTCTCTCCATTGCAGAAAAGGATCTGGGGTCTCAGCACTGCCCAGAGCATTCCAGATGTAGGCACATCATGAGTTCATACAGTGTCATCATGGTATTATTTGTTTGGTTTTTTTCTGTCCCCCTTTCCTAACCAGTTCTAAGTTTCAGCTTGCTGCTGCCCACTGCTGAGTAGAGCTGTGTGCTTCAATCCCAACCTCTCCTTTTGTGTTGTAGCATGGAGACCAGAATCCAACATTTGTGTGAAGCAAGAGAAGCATTAACACAAGATGAGTCAAAAGCCAAGAGGCAATAGCTGCACCTGCACTAGAAATGGCTTGTGCTGGTTCTGTTCTGAAACTCTGCTGGAAGGCTTGGTTAGGGCCAGAATTCATTCTTCCCATGGCAGTTTTTTTCCAAACCATCTGCTTTCTGTTGCATTTGACAGAATTTCCCTCTTTTATCCTCTTTGAATTGTAAGATATGGTTGCTTCTAGTTGCCCTTGTGTTGGTCTCTCCATGCTTGTTGTAGAACAGCTTTTAACAAGTTGCTGTCCTGCCTTACCTGGCTGTCTTGTCTTTACCAGGCAAAACGGAGACATCAAATTTCTGACAAAGGGAGACAACAATGCTGTGGATGACAGAGGGCTCTACAAGCAGGGGCAGCACTGGCTGGAGAAGAAGGACGTGGTAGGACGAGCTAGAGGGTAAGTGAAGCTGAAAATGATGGGGCTTTTCACACTGCTGTCCCCAGAAGCCATCTGGTAAATTCCCCACCTTGTGTTGAGCTGTCCCTGCTGGGTTTTGTAACCTGCCTAAGAACATGGAGAGTTCAGTTCTTAGTTTGGCTTAAGCAAAGACATCGAGTTGTGAGCTGCATCCTGAGATTTTGATGCTGGATGGACACAGATGTAAGGGTAGCATGGGGTCAGGCTTGATTAGAATTGTCATCAGATTTGTCCTGGGAGGCTCAGTGTTTGCAGGCAAGTGAAGTTTGACTCAGGCATAGGCTGAAACACACTCTGGGGTGGTTGTCACTCAGCCCCACTGTGACAGGGAGGAAGAAGTCACCAGCCCATTGACTGCAGCCCTCAGGATGCTTGACTCTCCCTCTGCACCCTGGAATAGTGTTTGTTTTAAGAAAACCTTTATTCTTGTAGATTTGTGCCCTATATTGGAATAGTGACTATCTTAATGAACGATTATCCAAAATTTAAGGTAAGAGCTCTATTTCCTGTCTGCTTTTCCCACCCCAGCTATAATTCCTTCATGAGAACATGGGCAGAACGCTGTGCCCTGCACATTTGCTGCTGTAGATGTCAGTGTGCACTCCTATATTTCCTCTGCTCTCTCTTCCAGTATGCAGTCCTCTTTTTACTGGGTTTATTTGTGCTGGTCCATCGAGAGTAGTCCCTTGTGCTGAACTACAAGATGAAGGTGCCATGGATTTTTCTAGAAGAACGTTTAAAGTAGCTGATGGTCCGATGTACCAGGAGGAAGAAGAAAGCATGCATTTCAAAGCTTCTTGCCAGTTTGGGTTTGTTTTGGTTTTTACTGCGTAAGGGCGGATGTTTGTCACAGTATTTCCAATGGTTTGTCACATTTTAGCCTTTTTAGTGAATTTTTATATTAAAAATTTGAGCCAAAATGTTTTAGTGCTTGTACTTTGAAGCTGAGCTTCCTCTCCAAGTGCCTCTGGGACCGTGTCCTCAGTCTGTGCCTGGCCGGGCCAGGTGCTCCTCCCTTGTGCTTAATGAACTGTCCAGTGGTGAGTTGTGGCCATGATGGTTTTTTTCCAATTCTGAACTGGAATAAAGATTTTGCCTCTTGCCACGTTTTTTGTTATTGCCCTGATGAGAGCAGCCTCCCTGCCCAGATTCTGGGGGATGCCTGGGCTTTCCTGTTACACACTCACCCTTAGAGCCACCATCTAACTTGTTCTCTCTTCACAGCAGTAGCAGCTGCTCCTCTCACCTCTATTTTGGAGCATAATCTGTCCTGAGCTGCAGATCATTCAATATTCCCGTGTTTCTGTAAATCACACTGTAAATAATCTGCCTAAAAACTGCAAAGTGTTTGTGGTAGAAGATGGCAAAGGATTACTTTGTGCATTGTGGCACCAGGTAACAGAGGAATTGAGATGGGAAATACCCAGAGCTCTTTGACAGGGTGGTTTAGCAGGATGCAATAATAAAAATTGCTTCGTTTTGGAAAAAGGATTTCAGGTGTCCTGTGAGCTGGCCACATCTCACAGCTCACCTGAAAGCTACAGACTGCCCTGGGGTCTGAAATAAAAAAACCCTCTTGTCACCACATGCAGAAGCTCTTTTTTCTGAGCTTCTCATTCGGGCTTGTGATCCTGCTGGTGGAGGTGTTGGCAGAAAGAGCCCAGGGAAGAGGTGCAAGGCAACGATGCTGCAGTTTATCAGCTCTTCTCCATGACTGCTCCAGGATTCCAGAGCAACAGGAATCATTGCAGATGGTCACTGCAGCTACACAAAGCTTGTATAAAGCGAAAGCAGTCAGGAAAAGCAAGGGCAAAACCCAATGGTGTGTTTATGGCTGTTTTTAGTTTCTTGCCTGTGTCTCTCATTGGTTTGTCAGGCCTCTCCCATCTCTGGAGGTGAATTGTGCTATTTTGCTGGTTTTGATGTTGTGACAGGTGCTTCGTTCCCTGTGCAGGATAAAGCAAACATCACCTGTAGGGCACTGCAAAGAGTCTATGAACAGGTCCAACTCCCAGCACTGAGCCTTGGGCCTGTGGCTCTGAGTAATCATAACTTCATAATAAAATGATAATAAAATCTGTATCTCTTGCCCCCAGTGTTAGAGCCCTTGAGGGGAGAATGTGGATAAATCTTCTCTGTATGTCTTTAGTTAAGGGTCAGACGTTCTGCAAAAGTCAAACCCAGGCAGCACTGAGAGAAGAAAGAATCTTCGAGAGCTACTCTCACTGTAGAGCACCTTCCTGAGACATTTCTGCCTTTGCAGCACATGTGGAGTCTGAGTTTGTCCCTGCTCTGCCTTGAGCTTAAAAAGCTTTTGTGCATAAATGAGTTTTAGGCCTGGGCTCACGCAAAGGGCTGAGTTGAGCTTGTCTGAAAGCTGCTAATCAGCACCTCCCTTTAAGCGCTTGCTGGGAGTGCTGCTGCTGCTCCAAGTCCTCTCCCTTTCTGAGCATGCAAAAGCAGTTGTGTTCCTGTCACCGAGTTAATTTAACCAAAAAATTAAAAAGGCTAAAACACAAAGGATTACAGAGCAAGGTCTAGCTCTCAAACTGCTGAGACTGCAGTTTTTTGGCAGGATGACGTGTCCAGAGGGTGGCAGCTGGTGTCAGGACTGGGCTGACACCAGCTCCCTGGGCTGGGGGACACAGGGCCAACGTGAGCTTTTGCAGGAGGGTGTGCCCTGTTCTCACCTGGTGCTGTGTGAAGGAATTGAACAGGAAATGCTTAAAAAATGCAGGGTGGTTGGGGGAAGGGGTGACTGGAGCCCTCGCTGCAGCCCAGCTTCAGAGGCTTCTCTTCAGGGTCTGCAGGTGCTTGAAGAACAGGAACAATTGCCCTAAACCAAGGGCTGCCATGTGGCATTTGGGAATTCATCTCTGCAGCCCCTGTTCTGCCTGTTTTCAGCTCTGTGCAGCTGAGAATGTGGTTCTGTTACCTGCAGTTGTGAAATGGGGAGTTGACTCCAGTTAGGGTGAGAATAATTCAGCAGTCAGCCCCATCGCAGATCCAGCACCCTGCCACCTCTCACAGTGCCTCCTGCCTTCCAGCAGCACCTTTCCTGCCACAGTGGGATGAGGGAGTGTTGGGATGAGCCTGCACAGGTTGGAAACTGGGGATATGGGGGCAGGATGACACAGAGCTGTTGCTGGCTCTGTCCCCGCTAGATTTATTCTGCTTTGCTGAGCAGAAAAGCCACGGAGTGAGCAGGATCTCTGGCTGGCTGGGTGCTGATGGCTGAGGTTTTTGGGAGCACTGCTGAGCTCCCACAGAGCCAGGGTGGTTGATGGTAGAACTTGATGTGTTTATGTTTTATTTCAGTTTTATGCTACTGTTTTTTAAAGGTGAAACTGTCTGGGTGGCTGCAGCAAAGGCAGTGACACCGGAGGCTTTGGAAATGGATGGAGATCTTTGATTTGCTTGTATGTGGATGTTAAAAGGTCTGGTTTATAAAGGAGAAAAAAAAAAAGGAAAAAATCTGCCAGGGCTGATTGTTCCTGTGTCTATTGTGGTTGTTTACAGCCAAACAGGGCAGGTTTTCTGGTAGCAATTCCAGTGCTTAATTACAGTTCAGTCACATCCGCAGTCCAGGGCATGGATTCCTTCACGGGCAGGAGCTGTTTCAAAGCCATGCTGGGCTGTGTCTGATGGCTCCTGGAATTCTAGTGGGTGATTTTCTTTTTGTATCAAAGCTAAATAAGCATAAGCAAGAGCGTAATGGTTGGGAGGTGAGCTGTGAGGGGTGATGTGCTGCAAGCTGGAGCTCTGTGAGACAGAGGCTGTTTCTGTGTATTTATGATGCTTTTATGCACGGTCCTTGGTTGAACAGCAGTGAGCATCATGGTGGTTCATCCAGATCTGTGGCTGCTTATTGCTCTGCAGAGGTTCACAGGGCTCAGGTTTTGTCAGATGGTCAGTTCCCCACTGTCTTTAATAAGATTGGGTAATTTCGTGGTGATTTTCATGCCCTTAAAACAAGAACAGATCAACTGTATTTTTTTTCCAAGGAGCATCTTCAAGATGAAACCTGGTCCATGCTTGAAGACTGCTCTGCTGGAGAAATGCACAATGCAAACAAAGCGTGCAGCTCCAAGGACGGCCCAAAAGTTGGCCAGGAGAAGGAGAGGAGACCGAGGAGGAGAGAAGGAAGAGATGAAGTGCTTAGAGCACATGCCTTGGGGGTGGCTCCTGTGCCAGAGCAGGGACAGTGCAAAGCAGCTGTTTGTGACCCACACAGTGCCTGTGACTCGGTGGCTGAATCAGATGAACAATGTCCTGGTTCCATCCTCCAGGAAGGTGCACTGGGTGATGCCAGAAGGGCCCAGCCTGCGCCGTTCCCACAGTGTCAGCAGCTCAGGGTGATGGGAGCTGATGTGTGACTGATCTGACTCTCTCATCGCTGGGAGAAGAGAAACAGCACCCACATTGTGCTTTGGACTGCTTCCTACCTCTTTTGCCTCTCCCCAGCCTCGTAACACTTCCATCCCTTTGTAATCTGCACCCAGATTTTCATCTGTCAGGAGCCACCGGTCTCTGCTGGAGGAGATCCACCAGCCCGAGCAAGTCTGGATTCTTATGGAGCACAGGGGCTTTCCTGAGAAATCTGTCTTGGTGGCTCTATTTTGTCCTAATTGGGTGGCTTTGCTGTGGGTTCCTAGTCTGCCCTTCACATTTGCTCATCCCTGCTTATCCCCCAGTTTCTGTAAAAACCCACCAGCTCCAACACAGAGTCCTGCTTCCCCATGGAGCAGGACCTGCCTCTATGTGATGGCCTGCTGGTTGTGCACATTGTGTGTTAAACCTACTCCAGCTTGTGGGGAAATTCATACACTTGTTCAGTTCTGGCAAGTCCTGTGAATGCCTGATCTAGCAGGGTTCCCTAAACCTTGGGGGAAATAAACATCTTCACAGAGAGAACAGTCTAAATAGGGATGGATTAGAAATTCACCCTTTGTGATTCAGAACCTCTGTGATCCAGGATGGAGCAGATGCTCTCAGTCTCCTGCTCCTTGTGCCCAACTCCTCATCTTTTGACTATTTCTGCTCCTGTGTAACAATTCAAAAAACCTTTCTGCATCTCTCTCTGCTCTGTCTTGGTATCATTGTTTTCCAACCTCCCTTTTCCCCATAGAAACAGACCTGAAGGAAAAATAATATGGAGTAAATGAACTTCTGTGAGCCTTGATTCACTCAGACTGAGATGTTGGATTTCTGCTGTATAATTCTGGCTGGGACACTTCTGAGCTGGGCCTGGATTTGGCTGGAAGAAAACACGATTTTCTTCTCTAAGTCTTCTTGCAGAGCAGTTATTTGTATATGTCCAGCAGTGTGGAGTGAAAGAGAGACCTTGAGGGAAAACAACAACTCATTTACAGCTTAAACGAAAATTGAAAATGAGTTGAAAACAAGATGTGCAAGATTTTAAATTTTATAAACAACAGTTATTGCCTATGGATGAATGGATGTAACAGAGGGATTTAATCTTTGTAAACAAGAGAAAAATGCATCCAAATAGACCCTCAGGCAAGTGGCAGGACCTGGCTTTGGAAAAATGGTGAAGAAGAGGCTGAAGCAACTTAACTGCTACTAAGAGTTTTATTGGCACCAGGAGCTCTGTGAAGGAGACAAATAGGAGCATTTGAGGCCTTTGCTCTTTGTTTTTTATTAGAGCCATCAGTTTGAGCACATATTTGCCTGCCCAGGTGGATGTTTGTAGGGCCTAGGAAGCCTGAACTCCACAGCATAGAGTGTCCCTTGCCAGCCTGGCCACCTCTCCTGGGGCTGCAGAGTCAGTGCCAAAGGTACTAAAGCAAGGAATCTCAGAATGATTTGGGCTGGAAGGGACCTTAAAGCCCAGCCAGTCCCACTTCCTGCTGTGGGCAGGGACACCTTCCACTAGCTCAGGTTGCTCCAAGCCATGTCCATCCTGGCCTTGGATATTTCCTGTGATGAGAAGCCAGGTCTTCACCCAACTGCTCTGGGAAACCTGCCAGGCCCTAACCAACCTCACAGGGAAGAGTATCTTCCCAATATCCCATCTAACCCTGTTCTCTGGCAGTGGGAAGCCATTCCCTGTGTCCTGTCCCTCCATCTCTTGTCCCAAGTCTCTCCCCAGCTCTCCTGGAGCCCCTTTAAGCCCTGCCAGAGGCTCTGAGCTCTCACTGGAGCCTTCTCTTCTCCAGGTGAGCACCCCCAGCTCTCCCAGCCTGGCTCCAGAGCAGAGGGGCTCCAGCCCTCAGAGCATCTTTGTGGCCATATCTGGACTTGCTCCAACTGGTCCATGTCTTTCTTGTTCTGAGAACTCCAGACCTGGGTGCAAAGCAGAGAAGAAACAAAATGGACCTTGCTTTAAAGCCTTTGAACCAGGGTATTTTCAGGTTGGTCTGTTACATTTGTTAGCAAGGCCCTTTTGGCTGTGCAGTTTTTGCATTCATTTATTTTGCTTAGTTGTGTTTTCCTTTCCTTACCAGGTGAAATCCTGCTTCATCTTTAGGTGCATTTAAAGGATTTGCTACTAGTGCCTGTTCTACAGGTCTGATACTGCTCATCTTATCCCTACTTAGACAGGAGTTTGGTAAGGAACAGAACACCCTAAGAGCAGACTTGGAACTTGTTGAAGGGATTTGGAGGCTTATCGGCAGGGTGAATCCACAAGGATCATCCACGTGGATTTCCCAAAGGTATTTGGCAAAATCCCTCAGCAAAGGCTCCTGGAGGAAGGAAGCAGCCCAGGAACAGGTGGTGAGATCCTTACAGGGGAAATTGTTTGCTAAAAGGTAAAGAACAAAAGGGAGAAGGGAAGAGGGAAGAGACTGGGCAATAAAAAAGATGAAATCTAAATGTACATAAATATAAAATGGTGCACAGGGAGAAAACCCAATTTTAACTCTATTTATAAAACAACGGGTTCCAAGTTAAGTGTTACTGTCTGAAACATCAGGGTTGTTACAGATTGTGCTGTGAAAATGTCAGTTCTGTGGTCAGCAGCCATCCAGAGTAAACTGTGTGTGTCGACTGCTGGGGGAAAACAGAACAAAACAACCCCTGCTCGAGGGCTGCAGGCATCTGGAGAAGCTGAAGATCCCTGGAGCTTTGAGGTGTTTTGAGTGGGAAGGAACATTTCTGGAAGGTGTGGGGCTGTTCACTGCTGCTCTCACCCAGCCCCGGAGGGTAAATCCTACAGAGAGGGGAGGGGGAGCTCTGTGCAGACCCTTCTCTGCCTCGAGGACATAACCACTGCCAGCCTGCCATTTTCCAAGGAGTCACCTCTGGGGCTGCCAACAGCCCCATCTCCCACATCACCTGTGAAAGTCGGTGTGTTGACCTCTGGCAGCAAAGCTGATTTATAAAGTAGAATTTCTACAGCTTTTTTGATATGTAAGCTGGGAAGATTGACTTGGAGGCTGGTAGCTTCTGGGAAGGTGAATCTCTGCTGAGCTGGAGAGTGTAAGTGGTGGAGAAGCACTGCAGTGTCAATTCCTACCTGGAATGCTGGAAGTCCCAGCAGGTTCCAGGCTGGGTGCCTTGCTCTGACCCACTTTGGTGGGACAAAGGGAGAGGCAGAAAATCTACCACAAATCCCACCAGGCTGGTGACCAGGTTCTGGAACTCAGGTCCTGGTGCCCTCTCCAAGCAGGTCTTGGATGCCAGTTATTTCCCCTAAAATTAGGAACAGCTTCTTTGTGAAGACTGGAAAATCCAGAAAAAAAATGTGGTCTGGGATGGTGTTTACCAAGGCTGCTGTGGTGGAAGGAATTGCTGTTTCTGGGGCTCTGCCTGGATCACAGCACTGGTGCTGCTGCTCAGTGAGCGCTGAGCTTGGGGTCCTTTCACCAGTTGTTTTCCAGTAAAGCCTCACTGGCTGCCCTGAATCGTGCTGCCACTTCCAGCCTCCAACACATCTCTGAGTAGCTGTTCTGGCGCTCTTTTCAGACTTGAAATCAGGGGTATGGGCTCACATGTCCCCCCACACACATCATGAGGTCAAGCCTTAGTACTCAGCAATTAATTTGATGTCCCCTCAGTTTCTGAGAGTTTAAGGTGACACTGCAAAAGGGCAGGAGCTCCCTGATTTCCTTTTCCCAGCCTTTCCCAAGCTTTCTTAGCAGTGCCACTGGGATGGCAAATACCTACCTGTTCCTCTGCTCCCACCTTGGCTGAGGTAACACCAGCTGAAAAAGAAGGAAGATCTGGGTATATTTTGGTTGTGCGTTTAATTAGAGTAGCGGAAAAGCCTTCATCCTGTTTGAAACCCTGCAGCTTCCCACTGCTCATCCCTTGTCCCCTGGGGCTGTCTGTGAGGAGCACTGAAGGAATAGGACTTAACCCCGTCACGCTTCAGTTGGTGCCATAATTGCCCAGTGCTCTTTCATCTGCCCTCTGTAATTGGGATCACTTTATCCCTGGCTTCATCCTCCCTAATCGTACAGGTAACCCTTCAGCTTGCTGTTCTCCAGCAAGGAGAGGAGGATTGCTGTTCAGCTTTCCAAAAACACCCTTTCCCCAGGGTAAGGAGAGGCCAGACTCAGCTGTGCCGGTGCTGGGCAGCACCAGGATTAGATCTTCCTGCACATCCAGCACCTGCTCTGGACCTCACAACCTCCTCCTCATCCTGCCTTTCCTACATCCCCAATCTTCTGCAGACACCTCAAATTTCCATCACTTGGGCCACCATGAGTGAATTTGAAACTGTTTTGAAGAAAAGACTTGGGATAATGTCCATCCCTTTTGAGCTGTGTTCTGTCAGTGCAATGGCAGTACAGGACACTGGGGTAGGGACACAGGCTGAGAGAGGAAATAGAGAAAGGACAGGAGTCTGTCCAGATGCAGCACTGGCATGTGGGCACTGGGAGGGGGCACCAGAGCCCAGGCAGTGGTCCCAGCCACCAGCACCACCAGGGGCCTCAGGTCTCGTCTCTGCTGACTCAGTGGGGGAGACGAGGCTGCCGTGATGCGAGTACTGTTGGTCCAGTGCCTGAGAGTACCCCTGTGTAAATATGGAACCTGGAGGAATCCCTGTTGGCTGCAGGCAAATGACAAGAAGAAACAGAGCACAACCTGTGCCTTGGAGCCCTCTGATCAAATGCTTCCAGTTTCATTTGGAATTTCACTTCACTTGAGCCTTGGGCACACACAGTCTGTGTCCCAGGCCCCCACTATCTGTGTCCCTGGCATGGCTGGGCACAGCTCCATCCCATAAATGGAAAAGGAGGAGCTCATGGGGAGCATGATTATCCATGGAACATTTGGGTGTAGTAATCAGGAAATAGTGGTCTGCAAAATCTCAAAGGGAGTGGAAAAGGTGAGGAGTGATACACAGGCTAGGGTGCTCATGCTCTGCAGTAAGTGGGATCCTCTGGGAGGCTGCTCTGGAAAGTGAAGGAGCTGGGCAGAGCTGGCAGGTCCTTGAGGCCAGGATCCTCGGATTATCCATCCCGTGGGTAATCAGGGGCGCAGGTACATGTATTGGGAGATGCGTTTGAGCTAAACTGGAAATGAAGCTCCTGACTGAGCTTCATGCAAAAAGACAGCATGGAGAAGGTGGAAGCACGGACAAGCCACGGCGGAGAGATTTGGGAACGGGGATCAGACTCGGTGGTGTCTCAGCCATCTCAGCGGTGGGTCTGTCACGTCTCCGCGCCATCCAGCGCTAGGATGACACACGGTGGGCACAAGCGGAGGGTCGGAGCGTGTCAGCCCGGGGCGGAGCGGGGCCGGGCTGTACCGAGGTCCCGCCCCCGCGGGTATAAGCGGGCGGCGGCGGCGGGCGCGGGTCCCGCGGCGGCGATGGCGCTGCGGTGCCTCCTGCTGCTGCTCTGCGGAGCCGCGCTGGGACCCGCCGTGCACCTCGACTTCGCCGAGCATCGCAGCCAGGCCGCCAAGATCAAGGTTAACCCCCGCGGCAACCTCTGGGCCACAGGTACCGGGCGGGGGGGGACAGGGATGCGCGGGATGTGCTGGGCACGGCGACCTCCCGCACTGTCCCGTGGCTGCCTGTGCCGAGCCCCCTGCTCCCACGAGGGGAGGGGGATGCTGGCAGTGCCACGGTGGGCGGGGGGAGGCCGGGGCAGGTGTGAAGTCACCTCCACACGCATCCCTAGGCAGCAGGTCCAACATCCCCAGCAGACTGACCAGTCTGGCATCCCTGGATATGAGGTTCAGCATCCCTGGGTGGCATCTCTGTAACCACAGAGATCTTGCCAGGAGGAACAGAGAGGGAAGTTTCCCAAAAATCCTATGTGGAGTGAGGACCTGGGATTTCTGGGTTTCTCTTGGCTCGGCTGGTTTGGGCATTAGGTCACTCGGTGCTCCTCATTGGTTTGTGCTGGTGCAGGGTGGCTGGTGAGAGCTCAGCTGGAGCCCTGCGTCCCCCCAGACACACCGTGTGTGGTGTTGCAGGTCACTTCATGGGGAAGAAGAGTGTCACAGGCTCCCCACACCTGGAGACTCAGCAGGAGCCTGCTGTGCCAATGGTCTTTGGTCCCTCTCTACGAGCCTTGCTGGAAGACATGATGGAACTGCTGACCCGGGAGCTCCTGAAAATCCTCTTGCAAGAAAGGCTATTGGATGAGAACCAAGGGAAATATGACCTCACTGACCAGGTGAATATTGACTTAGGTGGAGGGAGATGCTCAGAGCAGAAAGGTGCAGGAGCTGTGCTGGAGATGGGAGCACCTGCACAGCTCCTAGAGGCGCATTCCCCTCTTTAGCCTCCTTTTAACCCTCCTTAAACCACTTCTTAATACCAGCCATAAAGGGAGAGAGGAGAAGTGTCCTGAGGCTTGTAGTGACAAATAGTCCCGGGTGCTTCGAAAGGGTGTGAGGATGAGCAAGTAACACTGTGATGGAGCTGTGACACTGGTGGTTTCTGGGGGTTGTTAATGAGCATCTGGGTCTTCCTCAGCCAAATGCAGAGGAGGATGGTGCCCCCTTTTCCGAGGCCAGGGAAATCCTCTCTCCCTCTTATTTCCACAGCAGGAGACCAAGAGGGATGCAGTATGTGCAGGGAAAGGCATCTGTCAAGCAAAGAGCTTTGGCTCTGTGTCACTGTGGTTGGGATCCCTCGATGCTGAGGGCACAAAGCCTTGCACAGGGTAGGTGTGCATTAGCCCTGCTGCTGCAGAGCAGGTTTGGGGGAGCAGGGAGAGGGCAGGAGCTCCACTGGTCCTACTGTGTATCAGCAGATCCTCAGCCTCACTTGCTTTTACCTTGGAGCTCATTCAGCTCCTAGTGGAAAACCTGCCCCTGGGAGCAATGCACAGGCACAGATCCTCAGGCAGGATGTAGAGATCAAATTGCTCAGTCCAGGGATGGGATTTCTGCATCCATAGATGGAATTAGTCTGTGTGGCTCTGCTTGTCTGTTGCCTCCTGCACAGTTCCCTGGTGTCTCACCCTTTCGAGTCACTGCAGGAAGTAACTGGGAGTCTAAAAAGGATGAAATCCTCTTAGGTCAGTCCTGCCTGTGCTGTCCCACAGAGCCAGATGCCTGAGAAGCTATCCAGTAGCACTGCACGCAGGTAAAGCTATTTCTGCTATGCAGGGTTAGGCAGGGCTTACTCCTCTTTGGCACAGGTGGAGCAGAGTGGCAGGACTGCTCAAGCCCCTTTTGGACTCACTTTCAGCAGATTAAGGTAAACTGATGCATCCCAGAGGGCTGTTCCATTGGGTAGAGGGCTTTCCACAGTGAAGATACAGCTGGGCATGTCTGGAGTCACCATCCCACCCCACTCCCTGTGTAGTGTGCTGTGCTGGGCTGCTGTAGTCTTTGCCTCTTGGATGCAGCTGGGAAGGACATGAGGGCTGTGGAGGTTCTGGCCCCTTCCCCATCCCCTCCAAGGAACCTTTAAGCAGGAGGGCACTTGTTGAGACGATGGGAGAGCTGGTAGATGTGCTGCCCTGCCTTGTTCCGAGCGTGTGGTGTGAATTTGATAAGGTGCTCCCTGGCGCTCTCCCCTGTGTAGATCACTGCTCACGTTGCAGATGTGCCTGTGCAAAGGCTGCCCCGAGTGCTGGTGCTGTGCCACAGGTTCCAGCTGGGTGCCAGAGCCCTGCCAGCCCTGCCAGTGCTCATTCCCAGTGCTCATTCCGGGTACTGGCCAGGTGTGGCACTGGGTGCCAAAGCTCTGCTGCTGGAGGGGATTTGTCCGTGGCCATGCGGGTGCTGGCCAGTGCCTGCCTCGGTGCCTGGTGCCTCTCTGGGACAACGTGGGATATTGTGCCCACATGTTGCATCACAGCTTGATGTGCAACTGGCTCCTGCCCCTCACTTTCTCTTCCCAAAGCCTGGAGCCTCTCCTTGGCCAGTGCCTTGGTCCCCTTGGTCACCTTGCTGGGTGCTGTTTCTGGTTTTGCTCCTTGGGCACATCAGAGCACCTCACTTCCCCAACTCCTGCCCTCCTGCTCCTTTCTCTCACCCATCCCCAGGGCATCCTCACATCTGTGCTGTTGTGGATATTACAGAACTGCTTCTGCCCAGTGCCTCTACGTGCTGTCCACGTTATACTGTTCTGTGTGACCTTATTTTTTCTCGCTCTTGTAGTTGTCACAGTGCCAGTCCCAATTCCTGCCATCCTGACAGCCTTCCCCCTCAGCATGACTGTTGTTGGACACCAGGTGTCAGCATCCAGCCTGAACTGATCTGTGTGCCATGTTCCCACCTTCCTCACAGGCTTTTTCATAGCTCTGCCCTGTGAAACTCTCGGCCCATGCCCTGCACAGGATCTGTCCCTTCCATCTCGACTTTCCAGTCACGTGTGGCAGACAGGGCTTGGCTCTCAGCATGCTGGGGCTTCACAGTGCTGCCACATTGCTCTGTGTGACAAAAGTTGGGCTGGCAGACCAGGATCCCTCCCATCCTTTGTCACCTCCTTGGCTGTGTGGCATCGATTCCCCGGGGTGCAGGGACCATGTGTGTGGAATGGAACAGCTTCAGGGATGTGGGCAGAGCCCTTCTGCCTGAAGGCAAGTGCTGCCCTGTGTAGCTCTGGGACCTGTGGTCAGTGCCAACCCCATAACCCGCTCAGTGACTCTTCCCTGCTGTGTTTGCTGTCTCTTTTTGCTTTCTCACATTCTCTGCTAAACCAGGCTCTCCCCTGAAGCTCAGCCCCGTGCTGCTGCCTCACTGGGATGAAGTTTCCCTCTGACACTTGAGTCGTGGTTCAGCCATTGGAGCACAGATGGGAGCCTTCTGGCTCTGTCCTTCTCATGTGCCACCCCCAGCCACCCCTGAAAGTGCCACTGTGCTCCAGCGTGGAATGTTTGTCTGTTCCCAGCATGGGTGGTGATGGTGGTGGTTGTGTGCATGACCCCGTGTCTCACCCTTGTGTCTTGTTTTGTAGGAGACAGGGCTTTTAACGAAGGTGCTGGAGAAGTACTTTTCAAACTGAAGAGGTGCAGCTGGGGAGGATGAGGTCTGCAAGGTCGGCTGTGTGTGGTGAACGGAGGAGAGCATCGTCCTTGGGGGTTTCTATAGCTACATCTCCTTTGTTTATTCTTTCTGAAACATTGTTAATAGTGATGGTGTGTGTGAAAAGCAGAGCCTGCTGCTCCACCCCTGCCCAATCCTGTATAATTCCTGAATGTTTTGTGTTTTCTTGACGTCTGATGTGCCCGTGTGAATAAAACTGGCTCTTTGCACAGACTCTTCTGTGGGGGTAGGGAGGCAGACCCCCAGGGCTTGTGGAGGGGCAATGGGGAGAGGGAGCACCTTGGGGCAGGGTGAAGGGAACCTCCTGGCTCTCAGCAGCTCGAGGGGATTGGATTCAGTCCCTGCAGCCTTTGCTCACTGAAAGACACTGACATGATAAAACAGCACGCTTGGGTGAGCTGATCACAACACTCACCACTGCAGCATCCTTGTGACCCTCTTTACTGGGAATATCATCAGCAAAATCTTGTCCAGGCAGTGGTGGGATTTCTGGCTCGGTCAGAGTCCTGGCCTTGGGGCACCTCAGGGTTGACTACAGGCTCGCTGGCCTTGGCCATCAAACCCTCAGTCTGATTATGAGGCTGCTTTGTGATGATGGCTTGGTGCACCTTGTGTATGCAGTTAAACACTCACAAGGGCAGAGGTACAAGCCCTTGTTGTGCAGGATGGCTGGAGAAGGGAGCTGGGACCTGGCTGAAATGGGTGATGGAACAGTCCATGAGCAGACTCTGGTTCTACACCTTCTGAAAATGCTGCTCACAGAGGCACCCCATGGCTTGTGAGGGTCATGGGATCACAGAATGGGTTTGGTTAGAAGGCACACCTTGTGGCCATATTCCAGGGGCAGAGACACCTCCCACTATCCCAGGTTGCTCCAAGCCCTGTCCAGCTTGGCCTTGGACATTTCCTGGCGTGGGGCAGCCACAGCTTCTCTGAGCACCCTGTGCCAGGGCCTCACCACCCTCTCAGGGATTAATTTCTTCCCACTATCCCATCTGTCCCTGCCCTCTGGCAGTGGGAAACCATTTCCCCTTGTCCTGTCACTCCAGGCCCTTGTTCCAAGTCCCTCTCCAGCTCTCCTGGAGCCCCTTTAGGCACTGGCAGGGGCTCTGAGGTCTCTCCTGAGCCTTCTCTCCTCCCAGCTGAGCAATTGCTACCGTGTCAGCCTCTCCTCAGAGCATCTCCATGGCCCTGGGGATGTCCCCAGGAAGAGCAAAACCTGGCAGCAGAGCCCAGAGTGATGCCATAAATGAAACTATAAACTTTCACACTCTGCTCCCCATGATTCTCATGATAAATTCAGCCTGATCCTTTGATCCCACAGGAGCAGAGCCCTTTGCCCAAGAACAGGAACCTCAGAGCCACGTCACACCAGGCCAAGGGATGATCCAGCATCTGAAGATGCTGATAACTACTACAGGGATCAAAACCATGGTAGGAGACCTTCCTAGCATGCTCCCTATTCCTTCAGGTCCTGTGAAGCCTCCTCTTCCTCAGTGGAGCAGTTGCTTGGCTGCAGCCCCTGGGAAGAGCAGCACCTTGATCCTCCCAGGTTCTGCATCCTGCTGGTGAACAGCCCACCTGTAACCACCTGGAACGATTCCCTTTGTGAGTCCTGCGTGGTCTCCTACCCACCAGCTTTGCTCAAGAGGTTTTCCACTGTCCTGCAGTCATTCATGCAGGAATCCTTCCCCTAACATCTACGGTTTTTTTTTGCCCAGACTCCCTGCAGTGTTCTGGGATGTGGGTGACCCCCAGCTCACCTTTTCATTAGCTGGAGTAAAGCCTTGACTTAAAACTAATTATTAGCAAGAAAAATAATGACACTGTGAATTGTGTTTGACACTGGAGGAAACCAGATGCCCCTCAGGCAGCAGTGTGAGGGACTGACAGCCTAATGGGGTTCCTGACTTGATCTGTCAGGGGACCACCCTGTCAAGCTCACTGGAAGGGGAGGAGGTTCTTGGCCATGAGGCACCCAGGTGAGATCCTCATTCTCCCTCTGACACAGCCAGAACCTCTCCAGCTGCCTCTCTGTCCCCAGCCCCCCCATCGCTCTCCTTTGGGTTGAGATAAAGAAGGATGAGGTCACTTGTCAACTGCTGCCATGGGCAGAACAGGCTCGCCTTGAGGAATATAGGTTAATTTATTGTCAATTAATTTAAACGTTTGATTCAGGTTTTGGAAAAAAACAACCCCCCCAAGCATTTTTACACCCGGGGAAGGCACCTCCCCTCCCAAAGCAGCATGAGCCCTGAGCTCAGGCTGGGTTACCCAGGGCTTGAAAGCCTCCTTGCATGAAGGCTGGGTCCCCTGCTCAGCTCTTCAATGTTTCTATTTCTCTCTCACAGCCAAACAACAGCTCAAGCTCTAAACCTCTACCCCCTCTTGAATTTAGATTACAAACTGAGAGGGTCAGGAAAGCTTTTGAAGAAGCTCAAATAATTTTTGGCAATTTGCTGGCTCTGCCCTGTCATCCACCTTTCTGACATTTACCTGCTGGCCCACAGCATGCACAGGCTCAGCACAATGTCCCATCACTCACTAGGTCGAGCACTTGGGAAAGTTCCAGGACCAAAGCTTTGTGCACAAGCTTAGAAAATGAGTAAATTCTTCGCTTTGGGGTTTTTTTCCCAGCTCTGATTTGTTCCTGTTGCTGCTCTGGTTTGAGGTTAACCCTCCACTCTGCTGCTGGGGCTCAAGCCCTTGCTCACAGCAGAACTTGCTCTTTCTGTGCACTGCAAGCAGAGATGCAGTGAGGCCCCTCAGGGTCACTGGGACAACTTCTGGGCTGCTCAGACCTGTGACACGTTTCTCCAGAAGCCCTGAGAGTTCCTGGACAGCTGTGACTGTTGCTGTTCCTGAGCTTCCCCCACAACCTGGGGCTGTGGCGTGACCCCAGGGATGGGAAAAGAACACAAAGTGAGATAAATACACACAAGACACGTTCACAATTGACATTTGTGTCTTTGGCTGTGGGACTGACTCAGAGTAGGAGCTGGCTCAGAGGGATGTCGGTGAAAGTGCGCTGCCACCACTTGGTGTCATTGCTGTCCCAGGCTTAGGGAAGCGCTCCCTGTGGTGCTCACTGACAGAGGACACCCTCCTGCTGTGCTCTTGCAAAGACACCGGGCCCCAGGTTGGGCTGCTCCCTCCTCTGAGGTGCTTGGAGACCTCTCCTCCACAGGAGAACAACAAGCCAGGCAGTGAGGAAGAGAGGGAAGGAAGCAGAAAAGGAAGCAGGCTGCCATCAGGAAGCAAAACAGTCAAATGCCACTGCCACCCCCACACTCCTCCAGGGAAAGCTCTTCACATCCTGATATGAACATCCCTGACCTGACCAAGGTAAATCCAGCCAGGACAGAGGCTGAGACAACCGGAGGAAGTGAGTTTCCAGAGCTTGGCACTGTATCCAAATGATTCCCAGGGAGCAGGGCATCCTAGTGCAGAGGAGATGAGGTTAAATGCAGTGTACAATCTCAAACCATATGGAGATTCCAGGTGGCCAAAAAGGCCAACAGCAACTGGCTTGTAGAAAAACCAGTGGAAAGGCATAAGGGAGCTCCCTGCAGGGCAGGAGGATTTGTGGGAATACTTACCTGGGACTTGGAAAAAGGGGGACTCTGTTTTTCTTGCTTGGGAACATTTGCAGGCCTAGACCTTAAAAGACCCTGTCCTTTCGTGAAGGGGCAGCTTCCCAGCTCCCTGCCACGTGTCCTTTCCCTGCAAGGATGGGAGACACACAGCCTGAAAAGTTTTAGGGAACCAGCTCTGCTGGGAGATCTGTGAGACTCTGGTGGGAGAAACAGAGCCTTCAGGCTCTTGTAAATTCTGGTGGGTGATGGCTGAAGGTCTCTGGTTCAACCCCTCACTTGCAGCAGGACTGTCACCAACTGCAAGACACCATCCCAGGGTGATGTTTGCTGGGGCAGGACCGCTGGGAGGGGAGAGCTCTGAACATCTTTGTCTTGGTGTGATTTTATAATGATGCTTCATTCCCTAACTGTCTGCTTTGTGCCCAGAGAATGGCTGCTGTAGCTTTAAGATGGACCCAGGGGGTGAGGTGGGGAGCTTTGGGCTCCTGCATGATTTTGGTTCAATCTCTCCGGGGTGGACGGGGCATGCTGCATTGTTCTTTCTGTGGGATTAGTTTTTAGCTAGCTTGAAGCTAGTTTTTTACCCCTTCCCCTCCCCCTCCTCCTTCCCCTTCCCCTTCCTCTCCCCCTTCCCCTTCCCCTTCCCCCTTTCTCCTTACAGGAAACACTCATTCCAGGGCACTTCCTCCTGAAATTTGTCTCCAAAAACGAGACCATCATCCATCAAAGCTCTTGTGACACCCAGAGCTGGTAGAGAACATGCAGAGGAGACCTGGCCAACCCGAAATCTGCCTTGGATATCTTCCAGCACAATGTTCACTCTGCTGATCTGAGATCTGGAAGCTCACATCCCTCAGGAGGTGCTGTGGAGGGATTCCAAGGCTGACAGGCAGATATAAGACAGAGGAGTTTCCATGGAAAAATGTTTATTGCTTAAAATTGGCCTCTGATGCCAGGGATTACGAGAGAAAGCTCTCTAAGCTGCAACCAGGGATGAAAGTGCTCATTACCACACAGTGCATCATTAACAAGCCCCAGCAAAGCTGGGGCAACAGCTTCAAAAAACCCCAGCAAAGTTCAACTCCCTGATGGTTACACCAAACTGTCAGGAAGGGCTGTCACCTGTGGGGACAAGGTTCCCCAAGCTGGGACAGTAAAATCCCTGATAAAAGCATCCCAGAGCTAGTGCACTTCCCGAGACTCACACCGGGGCAGGAGAGCTGTGAGATGAGGGAGACACTCTGGGATCAGTCTGGAGGGGCAGTCTGGGAGCTGGCAAACCCATTTGGAGAGGAAACACCTGTAACAGGTGCAAGATGAGCAGTGACATTCTTGCCCTCCCACCCCCCAGGGTATCATCTTGGACCCTCTCCTGGTCCCTCCCCATGTTCCTGTGGCAGAGCTGGGATTAGGGCAGCCTGGATGGGGCACTTGGGGTCTGTCAGCAGTAGAGGAGCAGCTCCTCATCCAAGCTGGGTAACCCCAGAAAGGGAAGGAATGAGACCAGCCCCAGCCCCTTCCCCACTCAGACATGGGTCTGAGTGCCCATGGGGTCAAACATGGAGTCTCTGGGTGGGATGGAAATATTTGGGAGGGCAATGGGACAGCCCCCTGTATCTCTGAGAACACATGGAAACCTGTAACACAGGCAGGAGCTGAAAGGAGCTGTTTGGGACTAGAAGTAGAGATGATCAAGGACCCAAAGCAAGATGTCTTGTGCCACAGAAGGTCTAGATCATGTCCAGAGACTTGTTCCTGTCCTGCATGATGGCTCTTGGAAGGGGCAGAGGGTTGAACACACAACACAATTTCTAGATGAGGATTTCCTTGAAGTGTGGCTGAAACCCCTCCTGTTTCAGTTCCCAGTGGGATGATGTGTGGCTCCTGCTGGGCTCTGCCTCCATCTCCTGGCAGTCCTTTCACTTGGCCCTGAGCTGTCTCCATCAGAAGATATGGAACCCACTGGTCAGTGCAGTGGGTAGCAACATCTTCTCCACCTCTCAAGGTGTGTGACTGTCAAATAGAGCTGGAAAAATAGATCCTTCTTGCAAATATATCCAGAGCCAAACCAAGGCCACAGCAACCTCTCTGCTCATCATGGTGGAACTGATCAGAGGGGGCCCTTCCTTCCTTCCTTCCTTCCTTCCTTCCTTCCTTCCT
>VZSR01003798.1:15527632-15574178 GCA_013398615.1 Brachypodius melanocephalos
GGTCTCTGGGGTCTCTGGCTGTGTCTCGCTTTCTCCAGCACAGGAGGCTGTGTGGACCTCTCTGCACAAGTCAGCAACTGCTGCCAATGCTCAGGCTGCTTCAACAGGGAGAGCTTCCAGGCAGGAGAGTCCCAGTCCCATGTGGTGATGGTGACAGCACTCTGCCACTCCTACCAGAGATCACAGGCATCTCCATGTGCCACCATTAACCAAACTTTCATGTTCTTTGTGTGGAATGGGGCTCACAGAGCCTCTAGTTCCCACCAGCTGCACAATGTAAATCTCACATCCACCAGCTGAGCACAGGGCTGTGGGGTGGAAAGGATGTGGGATGGAAGAGCTGTTGTGGTGGTCAAGGAGAGTGGAAATGTCACTTCTTGAGACACAACTTATTTTTTAATGCAGAAGACCAAAAGTAAAGGAATCTCTGGCAGAAGGACTGACCATGGGTAACATGCTCTGCTCAAAGCTTGGTCTTGAGTGTTTAAATTGAATGCAATGAATGCAAATGATAATATTTAAGTCTCAGGCCATTTTGTTTTCCAGGCAGATGGTGCAATATGAACTCATGTTTTGCAGTTTGTACCACTGGGAGTTATAGATGAAAAATCCCCACTGCAACTCTCAGGAAATCAAAAATAAAACCTGCTGGTAATGTGTAAGCCTTTCCAAAACCAGGTTTTATTTAAGTTTTAATTAAAATAATTTTTAAAAAATTAAAAACATTAATTTGGATGTGACAGAGCTGTGTAGGAAAAGCTGAAACCTGTGTGTTGCTGCATCTCTTAAAAGCACAGCTCTTCTGAAATAGTGCTGCTCTTTGGATACACACTGAAACAGGGACCAAGAGCCATATTTAGTGGAAAACCCTGTCTTGGAGTTAAATTCAGGTTTGGCATTTCTGTGCATGGAAAGGCAGTGGTAGGTGAAATTGTCACATTTGTGACTCTAAATCACTTCACAATTCAGAACTGGGAAGCCCTCTCTTCTGCCAGGTGCTGCCTGGGATTTTAAATGTTCAGCTCCCAGTGATGATATCTCCTCCGGATCCAGTGGAAAGGGAGGTGGGAAAGGCTGATCAGATGGGATAGCCATCAGGTTAGCTCAGAGAGGATCAAGTTGTCTTGTCTACTCAAAGTACTGTACTCACACACTTTGGGATGTCTGACTGTGTGCTGAAGCTTTTCCATCATGTTCACAGCTGGATTTGCTTGGATGGGTCAGTGCAGGAAAAATTTCCAGCTGAAATGTGCCTGTTTCTGTAATGAAGGGCTTTCTGTAACAGAGCAGACAAACCAGATGATGAGCTGTGAGTCTGTAACTGGGATGCCCCAAGGCAGGGCCACTGGTCCTGCTCCAGCAGAAAGGTGTTCTCAGGTCAGCTGACACATCCTGACAGAACTTTCCCAAGGTGATGGGGTCTCACAGGACTCCTCCTAACTTCCCAGAGCCCAAATCAGGAGACACTGCTGCTGGATGATGGCAGCAGCGAGGTTTTGCACAGCAGCAGAAACCACAAAAAGGAACTGAGGTTTTGATCTTCCCATGTTTCCAGCCTCCAGGTACAGCTCACCTCCAGCTGTTCCCTCTCCTCTCCATTTGCAGGTCGCTGCTTCCAAAGACCCAGCGGCTGATGCAACCTGCAGCAATGGTGTTGAGTTTGGTTGTGGTTCTGGTGGGAGCATGGACCCTGGGGAGTAAGTGTGATTTTGGGGAAGGGAATCCAAGGGGAGATCCTGGGTGGTTGATGCTCCTCAGGGGAATTTCCTCTGACCCATAGGACCTCATATCAGAACAGCCTGATCTAGTGGAAGGTGTCTCTGCCCCTGGCAGGATGAATGGAACCAGGTGATGTTTATGGTCCTTTCCAACACAAATTCTATGATGCAATTTGTGAGGAAATAAGAAAAAGTTGGAGCAAAGTGCAGGTTGAGAGACTGCCCTATAGCAGCTGAGATGAGTACACAGCTTGTAACCTGGAATTAGAAATCTTTGCTAGTATTAGCAAAGTAAAAAGTAAAAGTAATAAAAATTAACATGAAGGAAATAAGGCTGATGCTCATGCGAAAGCACCAAGTCTTGCCATGACTCACATGAACATTGTAGGAGCCAGAAGTAAGGAGAGGTTTCTGATCCAGTGAGAGAGAAGGAGAAAAGGAATGTCTTTTGGGATTAGACTGGTGGTGGCCACAAATTGATCTGGGGACATCACGATCACAAGCATGAATTTCTAATTTTGGCTATTGTCCCTCAAAAGGAGTGCAAAATTTGTCTAAAAAACCTGCATATTTGGGAAGCTTCAGAAAGAATATGGGAAAGGATCACAATATAAGTATAATTCTCTGTTGGTGATGATTGTTTCATGCTTTTTCCTTGTTGCTCATGAAGCTGATCTTGTCTCTTCCAGGAGCTCAGGAGAGCATCTCGTGGGAGGTCCAGCGCTATGATGGCTGGTACAACAACCTGCTGCACCACAGCCATGGCTCCGTGGGTGAGTGCCTTGGGATGGGAATGGTGGGATGGGATGGGGTGAGGTGAGCTGCCCCTCGGGTATCTGGCTTGTTTTGTGGCTGAGACAGAAACCTTTCTGACCTGAGCCTGAACCAGGCAGGTCAGCAGACAATGCCACCTCCCGTGGCCCTCAATGGTCCCTGGATGCACCTGAGAGCTCTGTTAGAGCAGTATGGAGGGGCCAGACAGCACATGTCTGGGCATTGCCACGCTTTGCTGTGGCCCAGGCACGATCTGCAGGTCATGCTGGTGTTGGATCAGTCCCAGAGCAAAGCTGTGCCTTTGTGAGATCACTCAGAATATCCAAGGCAGGGAAGACCCAGCTGTTTTCAGTGGGTGTTTCTGTGATGGTCAGGGATCGTAGAGCTGCAAAAAATATCTTTAGCCAAAATCAACATGCAATTCAACCAGGATTCAACTCAAGGCAGAAGAGTTCATGGTCCAGGCAGGCTGAACCTATTGATTTTCTGCCCTGCAGAGAGCTGATACCATGTACTGGTTGGTACTGGGAGAGGCATTCGGGATTTCCCTGTGCCATTGGTAAACTATTTCCTCGTGCCTACAGCCAGCCCATAGGCAAAACTCTAGATGTTCCTGAGGCAGGGAACAGGACAGATCAGGCAGGACCTTATTTAAAACGCTGAAGATTCTAAATCCTCATTTCTGGCAGTCCAGGCTGGTCACTGCTCTGGTCACACTCCGGCACAAGGTGCAGTGGCAGTTTCACAGCTTCCTCTGAGTCCAAAGGGCTCTTCTACATTACATGTGTGCCACCAGCCCTTTGGTAACATCAAAACCTGACAGGAAAAAACAGCTCTGGCAAACCAGGTCTTCCTCTTCTAGAGCAGACAGATCAGACCTTAACTTTTGGAAACCAACATATGGAAACTATGCCACAAAATAAGGCAGGAATTCAGGATTTCCCCCAGTTTTGGGGAGCTCTAGTAAATTGAGCCCACCACACTGCTGACAAGCCTTTCAAAATCAGTGAGAAATTACCTCCTCCCTCTGGACTTTTCAGTTTTGGGACCAGAAGTGCATGCAAAATCAGGGTGTTTCTCTCTCATCTTCACACTTGTCTCGCTGCCTCTCTGGCTGTTCCCTCTCCTGTTCCCTATGGTGCTGGCAAACACCACACTTTTGTAGGATTGCACAGTTAGCATGGGACAGCTCAACATCGCTCCAGTTATCCACTGGAGCACCACCCCAGACCTCCAGGGGGCAACAGGGATGCACATGGACCAGACAAGGACAACTAGAAGAGTGGAAGATTGGGGATGGAGGATCCCTCCTGGTCTTAAGAGTATTGATCTCAGTCTTGCAAGAAGTTTTGGGTGGTGAGACCAAAACTTGCATGTTCTTGGCCACTCTAAGAACTTATGCTATCTTCTCGCTGTCTTCTGGGACCTGAACATGCATCCATGTATCCTGCTATGGCTGTGGCCCCATTCCACGTTTTTTGGTGCTGCAGGAGCCAGGCTGCTGCGTCTCCTGCCAGCCAACTATGCAGACGGTGTCTACCAGGCCCTGCAGGAGCCCCACGTGCCCAATGCTCGCCAGCTGAGCAATGCCATAGCACGAGGACCCTCGGGACTGCCCTCCCGCAGGAACACAACCGTGCTGGCTGTCTTCTTTGGTAAGACCTGGGGCCCTGCACCCACTGGAAAAATGGGGGTTTGGGTGGAGAAATGGTGGTTTCTCGCACACCCAAGGCCATGCATCGGAGTGCTCCTCACGCAGCCCTACACAGCAGACCCACGTGTGGATATCAGACCCACAAAACCTTGGGTAGGACTTTGCCACAGCACTGTCCAGCTAGGAGAGTTTGTGTGGATTTTTGGTGACCTTTGCCAGTTGACCCAAGTGCTGATATTTGTCACTTGGGAACTTCCTCATTTCTTTTAGCACTGGAGATGCCCCACGGCAAAAACACCAGACGGATCCAGTAAGAGCCGTGCTGGGCTGAACTGCTGCAAGTTGGAGCAGTTTTTTCTGTCTCCCAGGAGCTCAGTGGGGTCTTAGGTCTCCAGGCCTGGAGATGTCTGTCTCTGGGAAATCACAGAATCCCAGAATGTTTGGATTGGAAAGGACCTCAATGGTCATCTTGTTCCACTAGGCCAGGTTTCTTCAAGCCCTGTTCAACCTGGCCTGGGTCACCCTTGCTTGCACATGGTGGTCCCTTCAGCCTACCCACAGCTGCCCTCCCTGGTGTCCTGCTCCAGGTGCTGGCAGCAGTCCTGGCAGCTGCTGACCATGCTTTGGTGTCTGTCAGGTTTCCACGTGCTCTTGGACATCCTGGAGACAGAGAAACCCGGCTGCCCTGCTGAGTTCCTCAACATCTACATCCCATCTGGAGACCCAGTGTTTGACCCTGCTGGCACTGGAGGTGTGGTCCTGCCCTTCCAGCGCATCCACTGGGCAGCACAGACGGGGCAGAGCCCCAACAACCCTCGGGAACAGGTAGGTGTGGTTCCCTCTGCTCTTTGCCTTTCGTCTAAATCCTTCTTCACCCGCCATCAGGGTCTGCAGCACCCAAGTTAATTTGCAAAAATAAAACGAGAGCACCACTATGTCCCTAAAAATATACATCTCTGAAGTGTTTGAACCAATGAAATGAACCCAAAGTCAACTCCCAGGTTTCACATTGAGCAACGCTAGTGATTGCCCAATGTCAAAGCATTCTGGACAAATAAAAGGTCATTAGGTCAGTTAATTATTGCACACTGTTTTGGGCACCAAGTCCTATCTTTAATAATGTATCACAGAGCTGAGCTGGCAGTGCCACAAAGTTGCAGTGCTTCCCTGGATTCCAGTCATTTTGGAAAATAAAACCAGGTTTCTCCACAATTTCTCTGGATTTTGCGGTTCTGCTTGTGTTACCCAGATTTCTTTCATGCTGGAGATCTTCCTAGCCAAAATCACCAAAGTGAAATACCCCCCTGAACCTTTCATGTGACAAACTCTGAAGAGACCACTCTAGCAAGTCATGTTTTTATCAACATTTAAAAGCTTAAAAAATAGGAAACTCCAGCATGTGTTCAGAATAAAAAGTATGTTTCCATGCAAACATTTGGCAAGGGGGATATTCAACATGCTCCCAGGACAATGGGACTTCCTGCTGCGAGATCAGAGGGGACAGCTCTGGTGTTCCCAGTTTCCCCAGAGATGGGTTTAGTCCCCTTCCAGCCTACATAGGAACTCACAGATGTCTGCTTCTGGGCATAGGCAAAATAACTGGGGAAAAAACAACCCCAAAAGTACTTTTTAAAAGCCTCTATCTGGCCTTTTCCTCTACCTGGCACTAATTCCTGAAGTTCGCACAGAGATTTTCTGTGTATATATATTTGCTGTCTGAGAGCTCTTGCTACAATAGGGTTAAAGCAGACTGCTTTGCACCAACAATAGACAGACTCAGGGTTTCCAGACCTCCTTTTTTGCACTTTTCCACTGAAATCCTGGCACCTGTTAATGCCTCTTCCCTGTGCCTGCCCTAGACCAACGAGATGACAGGCTGGCTGGATGGTAGCTCCATCTACGGCCCCTCACACTCGTGGAGCGATGCCCTGAGGAGCTTCCTGGGGGGACAGCTGGCATCAGGGCCCAGCAGGAGCCTCCCGAGGCAGACGGACGGGAGGGTTCCCATGTGGAAGGCACTGGATCCGTCCACGGGACAGGGCGGTCCCCAAGGGATCTACGGTAATGGTGGCATTCCAATAGCTTTTCATCCCTGACTGGGAGCAGGGGGAGCAGGAGGTCCCTGGAGCTGAGCCCAGAGTGGTCCCCAGGAAAGAGGAAGGAGCAGAAGGTGCAGGGAGGCAGGACAAATGGGTCAGGAGGGCTGTGGGAGAGCAAGCAGCTCCCCAAGGGGGAGGGAGAGCTGAGCCCCAGCAAAGACATCCCAGCAAGGACACACCAGAAACTCCGGAGGCCACATGCTCAGGCAGCAATATCAGAGACCAGCTCTGATCCCAGGTGAACTCCTCTGGGGAAAAGGGCTGCTGCTGGTATAAACCCACCCAGCTTGCTTTGAATTCCTCACCTGCCCAATGTTTTGTCCATGCTGGGGGCCTGGTACTGCTTCTCACTTCTCAGGTTGCTGGTCTGCTTGGGGAGGAAGGAAGGGCAAAGGGACAAAGGGACACTGGGCTGGATCCACAGGGCTGGGTGTGCACCTCCAGTCATGGACAAAGCTAGACCCAGTGGTGACATCCCCCACTGATGGTGATGGTGGCTCTTGCAGACCTGGGGAGTGCCTGGGGGAATGAGAACCCCTTCCTGCAGGCTGAGAGCATCGCCTGGTTTCGGTACCACAACCATCTGGCCACAGCATTGGCCCAGAAGCATCCTGCCTGGTCTGATGAGGATCTCTTCCAGCACGCTCGCAAGAGGGTCATCGCCACTTTCCAGGTGAGGGACGGGACCCCCCCGCTCTGCTGGGACCCCCCAACACCTTGCATGGTTCTGGCCCTGACCCAGCTTCCCTGTTCCCTAGAGCATTGTTCTGTATGAGTGGCTGCCGACCCTGCTGGGCACGCAGGTCCCGGAGTACCAAGGTGAGGGGTAGGCAGGCAATGGAGTGTTGGAAACAGGGGTAGGGGGACAGGGGGAGCTGGTGGGTGGGGAGGGAGAGGGAGCTTGGCCCCTTTTCCCTCCAGCCTGGTTACTGCCCCACAGGTTACCAGCAGCACCTGGACCCCAGCCTCTCTCCAGAGTTTGTGGCAGCTGCGGGGCAATTCCTGGCCACCATGGTGCCTCCAGGTGTTTACAAGAGGTAGAAGCAGCCTGGAGGGACTGTGGGACTGCCTGTGTGAGGGGAGGGGATGCCCAGGCTGGGTTGATGACTGGGAATGGTCTATGCTGGGATGGTTTCTGTCCCTCCCCTATGTCCTGCCCTCAGCTGAGACAGGCAAGCTCTGACAGCTCAGGGCTGTGGGTCCAATCCTTCTCTGTTGTTTCAGAGACACCAAGTGCCGGTTCCAGAACGTGTCTGTCTCCAGTGGCTCGTTCCCAGCAATGCGGCTCTGCAACAGCTACTGGAGCAGAGAGGTACAGGGGAGGGATCACAGGGGTCCTGAGGATGTGGCAGGCTGGCCAGGGGGCTTCATCCCTTGGTCTGCGTTATGGAGCACTCCACAGGGGTCTGTAAGGGAAACTGGGTGCAGAGCATGACAGCCAGACAAGGGGCGAGAGATCCTCCCCATCCAGCCTTCAGCTGTGTCAGGCTCAGACCTGAAGGCTGACCTGGTGTGGAGAAAATCAGCCTAGAAGAGGTTCCTGATTCCCCTATGCCATGAGTCTGCACTCCTGGGGGCACCAGTTCAGGGTTGAGGGGCTACTTTCTGTCCTCCCTCATGCAAGAGGAATCACTTGCTCTTCCCATGCCTCTCAGAGCCCTGGGCTGCAGCAGGCAGAAGATGTGGACAACCTCCTGCTGGGGATGAGCTCACAGATAGCAGAGCGGGAGGACAACATTATGGTGGAAGATCTCCAAGGTGTGTACTGCAGCTGTGCCTTGCCAGGGGACCCCCACACCTGAGGCTGTGCTGGGGTGAGGTGGGGAGGCAGGTCCCACTGCCTCCTCCATCAGCACCCAGCCACAGGCTTCAGCTTCAGCCTTTTTAATGGAGATGCAGAGAGTTACAGGACACATTAATCATGCCCCCCCACAGATTACTGGTATGGGCCCCTGAAGTACTCCCGCACTGACTACGTGGCCAGCTGGGTTCAGCGTGGGCGAGACTTTGGCCTGCCAACCTATAACCAAGTCCGGCAGCATTTTGGGTTGAAACCTCTCCAAAACTGGTCAAGCCTTGCCCCACACTTGGAGCCACAGGTAACAGGGAACCGGTCTGTGCAAGGAATGTATGTGGGCCAAAGGATGATGGGCCATTCTGTGCAGGAACTGAATTCTGCAGCATCATAGGAAGAGGGAGATCAGTGCATGTCCTGCCTCATTTCATGCCTGCAGGGGGGTAACTGTGTAATTTTCATTCTTGCATTGGGGTAACTGTGCAATTACATGGCATGAATAAGCCCCAGTGCTACACTCCCATGCCAATGGGCACTCTGCTCCTCCTAGAGCTGAGATGCTCTGGGAGTGAAGCTTAGTTGCTCAAGTTCAAGCCATGAATCGAGGCTGTGTGAGGCTCAGCATCCTCCCAGCCCACAGATGTGTGTCATGCCTGGGAAATGCACATTCCTTACACCTCCCAAGGCTTGCCAACACTTTCTGATGCCCCAGCAGAACTCCCTGTGCTCACAGATGTGTGGTGGGGATTTCTCACCAGGTCCTGCAGAAGGTTGCTGCCCTGTATGCCAACAACATGGCTGGGCTGGAAATGCTCCCTGGAGGCATGCTGGAGGCTGATGGCTCCCTCTTCTCTACCATCATCCTGGAACAGTTTGTGCGCCTGCGTGACGGCGACAGGTTTTGGTTCGAAAACATCAAGAATGGGTAATGGCCTTGTCCCTATCTGGCAGCTGCTCTGCAAACCCCAGTAACACGTGAAAGCTGGGGCTGGAGGAAAAAGCATCCTCCAGCTTCCTCAGTTCCCTCCTGTCGCTGGTCAGTGACACCTGGGGCAACCACTTTTCTCCACGTCCTTTTCCTCAGGCTGTTCACAGAGGAGGAAATCAGGGAGATCCGTAACACCACCTTTCACAGCATCCTGACTTCTGTCACCTATGCCAAATCCACAGACCTCCAGCCCCACGTGTTCGTTTGGAGAGAGGGTGAGTGCAGCCTGCAATGAGAGGGCACAGGGAGGGAATAGCTCCAGCAAGGGAGCAAGGAAAAGAGAGGCATCCCAGTGACACCGCTGGTGAGTAAATGACACAGGGAACACATCAGGTTTGGAGTTTCTCAAGCCTCACACCTGCTGTGACCCTAAGCAGCAAAATGGGTACAAAATGCAAGGGTTGCTTGTGAGCAAGACATTGATGGATGATGCAGATGTTGAAAGAGGCCCGAAGTGCTGGCATGATCCCAAGGGGAAAATGCATATTACTGTTTGGCAAAATGCCTTTTCCTCTTGGAATCTTGCCACACTCTTCCCATTTACCATAAGCATTTCATTTGGGTAACATTCCAGACCTTGCAAGGTGTTTCTGCTCCCTTGGTGTGCATTCCTTGTAATCACACCAGGAAGACTCCCTGGATTTGCAGCATCCAGGTGAGTGGAGGCTCTGAGCCCCCGTTTGTTGTGGCCCAGGGTGCCTCTTGGTCAGCCCATCCCAACAGGAGAGGTGAGGTGATGGTGCTGAACTTCCAGAGCACTTGAGTCCAGTGCTGTGCTTGGTTTGCTGTGGCAGGTAAAGGTTGAACCCAAACCCAAGGGCTGTCCCCAAGGTCTGGAGTTTAAATCAAGCACCCCAATTCTACAGTGCTGGGTCATTCAGCCATGAACCCCATCAACATCTTAATGAGAGGTTCCTGGGGGTGATGCAGGTGAGCTGGGTGGGTACAAGGTCAGTGACACTCACAGCCTGTTTCCCCCTTGCAGGGGACCCATGCCCCCAGCCCCAGCAGCTGACAGCTCAACACCTGGCCAACTGCACACCCATGATGGTGCTGGACTACTTTGCAGGCAGTGGCGCAGGCTTCGGGATCATCATCGTTGTCCTCTGCTGTCTGCCCCTGGGTTTGTCATTCTGTTTCTTCTTCCTGTCACTCTTTTCCTCTTCACCAGAGAAAGGGGCTGAGTGCTCATGGACAAAGCACCTCTCAGCAGGAGCTGCTGAGTCCAGGTCACTACTGAGCTGCTTGAGCTGGCAGGGTGCTTGGGCACCAGGAGGGAGCCAAAAGGGGGAAGCTTTGTGATCTCTCATGTCTCCTTCTCCCATGTGTCCCCAGTGACTCTGTTTGTTGCCTGGGTGGTTGCTGCTTTCCGCAAGAGAGATTTCCAGAAGCTGCAGAGGAAGCAGGGCACCAGTGTGCGCAGGGAGGTGTCCGGCGAGGCCATACACGGTAAGGTGGCACTACCAACCCTGCAATGGCATCTGCTGATGCTGCTGCAGTCAGGGCACACACTGAGGCAGGGCTGGGCCTGGGACTTATACCCCAGGGATGGGATGTAAGGAGGAACTCTTCCCCCAGGAGCATAGTCAAGCAGTGAAACAGAGAGCCCAGAGAACTTGGTAGCCCATCCTATCCAGGACCTGAATGCTTTTATTGGGCAGACTGACCTGTGGCTGCTCCTACTTTGGGCAGGAGGCTGGGCAAGATACCCTTCCAACCTGAGTCATCCTATGCCCCTGTAATTCCAATCCTCCCCAGATCACACCTTGCCTGAAGTAAACCTGTGTAGAGCAATTGCACCAACAGCTCCAGGACAGGGACAATATCTTCTTGCTCTGCTGCACACTGGAAAAATCCTGCCTCCCTGCTCCATAGTCTGTACTTCTCCTGTGTCTGTATGCTTGAGCTCTGCAGTTAGGAGATCATCATTATTTCTTTAAGATATGGCTGGTCATGAAATCACTCCCAAACTGCCTCTCGGTGAAGGAGGTTCTGAGATGAGGAGGAACCTTTCCAGCTGAGTCCTGTGCTCTCTCCCACCAGCCATGGAGTGGCATGGGCCCAAGACAGACAACTCTCCCGTCTACATTCAGCTCCAAGCTGACAAAATGCTCAAAGTGCTGGATAGCAGAGGGTCTGTGCTCCGGAGCATCAACCTGAAAGCTCACCAAAGAGTGGAGGTGATCCTCTCCAACAACAAAGGGAACAAAGCGCTGCTCCTGAAGAGCCCCAAGGAATACGACCTGGTAAGTACCATGGTGCCTGGGTTATGACACCTTCCCCTGGATCCTCCACAGTCCTCTGCACCACTCAGCTGGGGGCACTGGGAGCTGTGTAAGTCCTTGAAGGGAGGTTGTGGCCTCCTGAGAACCACCAGGTCCAGCAAATACTGTGCAGCTGAGCCTCTGATGATTACAGCCAGTCGGTGTGTCCTTTGCAGGTGCTGCTCTTCAGTGAGGAGGCTGAGAGGAGCGTCTTTGTCAGAAAGCTAGGAGATTACTTGAAGGAGAGCAGATTTGACCTGCATCTGGCTGAGATGAAGGAGCAGAGCCTGATGAAACGAGCAGTCACCCAGGAGCAGAGAAAACAAATTCTGGAGACTTTCTTCAGGCACCTGTTTGCTCAGGTGTGTAGAGGTGTAGCAAGCCCTGATGCATGGGGGAGGGTATTTCTGTGTTGATTAAGCAATGAACATGGGGCTGGTGCTGTCTGTAAGAGAGCTGTAAGTCACACACAAGGAAGCTGCCAATACTTCCAGGACCAAGGGATATTTTCCTTTGCAGAAGACAAAGGGAGATCTGCTGCAGTGATACAAGTGTCTAAAGTAACAAAGAGACTATTGGGTGATATAACAGGTCTCCAGAGTGGTCAGTCATGTGGAGTGTGAAATGTCACATTGTGTAAGAGAGACGAGGGACTTTCTCCATGGTGTCTGCCATGAGTTTTGTGCCAGAGAGCCACCAGTCCTCATGCAATAGGTCAGAAAGGAAACAACAGCCTTCTGCTCTGCCATCACTCACCACATTTCTTTCGTGGGACACAACCTGCAGGTGCTGGAAATCGATAGATCCAATGCTGGGGAGCTCAGCTTTGAATCTTCACAGAAGGCAAAGGAGTCTCTTATGTGTGAGCTGACCAGGGCTGAGTTTGCTGAAGCCCTGGGACTCAAAGAACACTCCATGTTTGTGGATTCCATGTTCTCCCTGGCTGACAAAGATGGCAATGGCTACATCTCCTTTCGGGAGTTCCTGGACATCTTGGTGGTCTTCATGAAAGGTGGGAGCTGGAGCTGGTTAATGCCTCTATCTGCTGCTCTTGGACCCATTTCTAGGCTCTGTCAGAGTGGAGGACAAGATTCACCCAGCAGGTCAACCTGTAGACACTGCTACAGATTAAAATTTCCTTAACCCAGGACAGCTTCAGCTTGGGTTATGGGGCATGACAACATAATTGTGTTTTCTGGAAGATGATTCACAAGGGGAGCTGTCTTCCACCATCACAGACATGTCTGCCTTTCTCCTGACAGTGCATCCTGTACTTGAGAGAGATCATAGCAACTGTGTCCAATATCTGATTCTCCCTAAATGACCACTGGAATGGTGGATTCATAGGTGGAGACATTGAGTACAGATTCAACCAAAACAACAAAAAAATCTTTGCTTTGCAAAAGCACAATTTGACTTTGAAAAATAATACACAAGAAAGAATGTGTGTCTACCCAATATTTCACCTTGCACTTGAGAAAGTCAAGTGGAAGGGTGAGGCTTCACTGCTGCAGGGTCCAGACACTCAAAAACAACATATGAAAGCAACTTTATTGATGAAAATAGGATCTTGTTCTTACTTTGCCTCTTCCTCTCCTCACCAGGGTCCCCAGAGGAGAAGTCCAAGGTGATGTTCAGGATGTACGACATTGATGAGAATGGGTTCCTCTCCAAGGAGGAGTTTCTGAGGATGGTCAGGTACTCTTCCTCCTCTCTCCTAATGTTTTCACAATGTTCACAGACATGTCTTCAGAAGCAGCTCCCAGTTTCTGTGCTTCAGGCCCCGTGAAGACCATGGACTCAACACCTGCAACCAAGAGCCCATTTCTCCCATGCAACTGGTCTGGGACTCTGCCCTGTGTTATTTGAGGCATTCAGCTGATGTTCCCATCTTGCCTCCTTGCTCCAGGTCCTTCATTGAGATTTCCAACAACTGCCTGTCAAGAGAACAGGCCGAGCAGGTGACCGAGTCCATGTTCCAGGCCTCGGGATTTCAGGACAGGGATGAGCTGACATGGGAGAATTTCCATTACATGCTGCGGGACCATGACAACGAGCTTCGGCTCGCCCAGCTCTGCGTCAAAGGTCAGTGGGCACGAGCAGTGGGACACCCCAGGTCCTGCAGGGCTGGAGGCAATGGGCAGCACCCAACAGGGAACTCTCAAATCCTGGCCCATCAATCTCCCCACCTCAACTGCAGGAATGGGGCATCAGCTGTTTCTTCATGTGTGACATGTTTGGGTCAGTTCAGATTTTTTGCCTGCCCATAGGAGATTCCTAAGCTTTGTCTTGCACCTTCTGAATGGCTGTTTGTCCTTTTGTCTCCTCAAAGGTGTCCCTGAGGTGTTCAAGCAAAATCTGCACAACTGTGTCTCCTTCATAAAAAAGAAAGAGCCAAAAGGGTAAGCTCCCTTCCTTAGTGTCACTGTTGATATTACTTCTCTTGCTGCCCTGGCTCACATCTATCCTTCATCCCAAGCCTTCCAACAAATGCTCCCACCAGATGTTGGAACTCCCAACACTGGGGAAGGGGTAGGAAGCACATGCTGTGTACTGCAGTGGGGCTGCTGTCATCCTCCCCAGGCAAAGCCAGAAGGGAGGAATTGCCTCCTGCAGAGCCCTGTTGCATCCTCTGTGTGGAGATGGGAGTCCTGCATTGCTTTCAGACAGAGAGGTTATCTTGGAGTGAATCCAGACCATGTGTAATTGAAGTTAATGCAGGCAGGCTTGTGGGAAAGAGCTGGACATGTTCCCAGCTGAGCCTGAGATGGGAAGTGGAGAAAAGGGGAAAATTTTGGCAAGCACTTCTGGAAAATAGACCTTTGGGGTAGACATAGCTCTATTTCCACAGAACCATCTCAGAGGAGAGGAAAGACCCAAATCTGGACACTGTGAGTAACTACATGGAGCGAAAAGACCAAGAACTGAGGAAGAGACCAGGAAGAAAGTGAGTCTCCCCGCTGGCTGTGCCTCTGGGGCTCGGGCTCATCCTGTTTGCTGTTTCTCACATCTCCATGTCAGACTGGGTAGCCCTCCAGTCAAATGGCACTGCTCCAAGGAGGCACTCATCGGCCAAAGAGCTACAGAAACAGTCCCATCTTGGCAGGACAGTGCTGTAGCTGGGTCTGGGTGATGTGTCTCTACAAAAAAACCCCAAACAAGTGAAGTGACCAACTCCAGAGGGTGGCAGAGTGGTTTTTAGAGAGGGGTCTTGTCTGATAGTTCCTGACTGTGCTCCTCTGCTTCTTGGGCTACTGCTCGTTCACCTGGGCTGCCTACAAGAGCTGCAGGAGAGAATTTGGTCCTCCCTACTGTGGCAGCAAGTATTTCTTCAAGGAAGCAGTTCAGCTGTTGTTATTGATCGCCAGAATATCTTGCTTTGCCTTAATTGCACCAATTAAGGAAATTCCCCTTTTGTGGATAATTTTTGACAGTTGAATATTACTGTGAAATTTTCTTTTACAGTTCTCATCTACAGTTTCATTTGTGAGTCACTGCCTCTACACTTAATCCCAGCTTTTTGAAGGCAGTGTACAGCAGGCTGACCTGAGATCACCCTCTGACAGTGTGCTCTGCAGGTCACCTCTGTCACTGATGTTTGCTTCTCAGGGAAACCTCGCAGTGACACCAGCACTCCTGTATTTGCAGGGTGAACCAGTACCAGCTGCATTTGTACACAGAAGCACAGCGGAAGAAGTACGAGAGGAACAGAGTCCAGCAGAAGATCCAGGAGTTCAAGCGCTTCGTTGAGAATTACCGGCGCCACATCATCTGTGTCGTCCTCTTCTCTGCCATCACTGCCGGAGTCTTTGCAGAGAGAGCCTACTGTGAGTGCCCACCCAGCCCTGCTGTGGGGGGCAGTGGGCGCTTCCTGCCCCAAAGCTGGTGGCTGCCTGGGGCATGATAGGGACCTGCCCAGCACAACTTTGGGCAACAGTGTCAGTCCTCTCCTAGACTGAGGGTCTCCAAAGGATCACTGAGGTTGGAAGGGATCTCTGGGAGGCTCTGGTCCAATGCCCTGCTCAGAGGAAACCCTTTTCCAAAGCTGAATGAGGCTGCTGAAGGCCTTGTCTAGAGAAGGTGTGAGGAGTTCCAAGGCTGGTGATTCCACCACCTAGCTGGGCCTGTGGTGGTTTTTGACCATGCTCCCTGTGAAGAATTTAAAGAATTCCAACCTGAATTTTCTACAGTGAAACTCGTGCTCTTGCCTCACATCCTTTCACAGTGCATCCCTGAGAAAGACTTGCTCTGTGTGTCCATGAAAGAGCTGCAGACAGGCAGCTCCCCTGACCCCTCTCCTCCAGCCTGAACAAGCCCATTTCCCTCAGCCTTTCCCTTACATAGACATAGCTCTATGATGCCCTCCAGCTCCCACCCATCCTGGTGGTCTCCACTGGACTCGGTCCAGTTGATGGACACCTCTCATATTGGGTTCCCCAACTGAGGCCACAGTCCCAAGGTACAGACTCCCAGGTGGACATTCTCTTCCCTTGATCTCCAAGGACACCCTGTCATCCAGCAGTTCTGGGTCATTGTGCCCCTTTCCCCTTACAAACCCATGCCTGGTGTCCTGTTTTTGGCGGAGCCACACAGGTCGAGGTTGTTGCAGGAAGGGTCATGGTCCTCAGTGCTGGGCACATGACACCCCCTCTGTTCTCTCTCTCCAGACTACGCCTTTGCATCCCCCAGCACTGGAATTGCACAGACCACCTTTGTGGGGATCATCATCTCCCGGGGATCAGCTGCCTCCATCTCCTTCATGTACTCCTACATCCTGCTTACCATGTGCCGCAACCTCATCACTGTCCTGCGGGAGACCTTCCTCAATCACTACATCCCCTTCGATGCTGCCGTTGACTTCCACCGCTGGATTGCCATGGCAGCTCTGATTTTCTCAGGTAGGTGGGCTGCTGGGGGATTGCCACCCACAAGCAGAGGACCAGCCCATCATGCTATAGCAAGACCAGGCAGAAGCTTAAAGACCTTGCAGAGACATAGATGCCTTGCACTATGGAATAGGAGGAATCTCTGGGTCCCTGGGGTCATCAGCAGAGTCTGACACATCTCCATCCACATCAAGTGATGCTTCTTTCTCTGTGTTTCTGTCTCTTACAGTGCTCCACACTGCAGGTCATGTAGTGAACGTCTACATCTTCTCAGTCACACCTCTCAGTGTGCTGTCCTGCCTCTTCTCCAGTGTCTTCACAAATGATGGGTAGGTGGAATTTGAAGCAGAGTCCAGACAGGGTGTTGTGGGCATGGACAGAAATGAAAATAGAAACCATTAGTTCATTCTGGTCACTCCATGGTGCAATCTCTTGTCCTTCTCCAGGTCACAGCTCCCACAGAAGTATTACTGGTGGTTCTTCCAGACTATTCCAGGTGACAACACCTAGCAAACAGACCTGCACACCTGTGCCCAGGATGGGCAGTCCTCTGCCCAGTCTAGTTAGAGCCCCTATGGGGCTGCCCTGTTCTCCCCCAGGGCCTCCCAACTCTTCCTCTCACAGGCATGACAGGAGTGCTGCTGCTTGTGGTCCTTGCTGTGATGTATGTGTTTGCCACCCACCACTTTCGGCACGTCAGCTTCAAGGGCTTTTGGATCACTCACCACCTCTACGTGCTGCTCTACATCCTGGTAAAGGCTTTGGGCTGGAAGGGAGGGATGGTGCTAATGCACTGCAAGCCAGTAGGTCAATTCAGTGCAGCTGATGAGACTGAATAGCTTGGGGTACTCCCAAGGGAGATGGTAGCCCCAGTCCTGGCTCCCCATTGCTGTTAAGCTGCCACCAAATCATCCCTGGCGTGATGACTCGCTAAAAGGTTCTGCTCCCTGCCCAGGTCATCATCCATGGCAGCTATGCACTGATCCAGCAGCCTCGTTTCTACATCTACTTCATCATCCCAGCTCTCATCTACAGTGCAGACAAGCTGTACAGCCTGAGCAGGAAGAAGGTGGAGATCAGTGTGGTGAAAGCTGAGCTCCTGCCCTCAGGTACTGCAACATCCCTGGCCACACAGCACCAGCCCAGGCTCCTCGCAAGAGCGTCAGGGGCTGCAGTGAGGCAGGAACATCAACTCCTCAACATTTCCAACTTAACAGAGCCCCCTCCCTCATCTCCCCACAGGCGTCACCCACCTGCAGTTCCAGCGGCCGCAGGACTTTGACTACAAGTCTGGGCAGTGGGTGCGCATCGCCTGCGTGGCCCTGGGCACCACTGAGTACCACCCCTTCACGCTGACCTCGGCTCCGCACGACGACACGCTGAGCCTGCACATCCGCGCCGTCGGGCCCTGGACCACCCGCCTGCGGGAACTCTACTCTCCCAAGAACCTGGCCCTCCTCGGCACACTGCCCAAGGTGAGCTTGTCACGATGAGGGCATCTGAGCCCAAGAGCGTTTCGACAAAGGGTTGTGCCAAGGCTGAGGCTTCCAAGACCTGGGCAAGCAGACACTTCTGCTAACAGCTGACTCCCTTCCAGCTGTACCTGGATGGGCCCTTTGGGGAGGGCCACCAGGAGTGGAACAAGTTTGAGGTGTCGGTATTGGTGGGAGGAGGCATCGGGGTGACACCCTTCGCATCCATCCTCAAGGACCTGGTCTTCAAGTCATCTATAAACTCCAAGCTGCTGTGTAAGAAGGTAAGAGTATCTGAAAGACAAGCTCCCCTGAGAGGTTGGACTCAGTGATCTCAGAGGTCTTTTCCAACCTAGTTGATTCTGTGATTCTGAGATGCCTCCTGCTGCTGCTGGCTTCTTTGGGGGTAAAATCCTCCATGGAGTCCATGGACAGTTCATAAGGATGCTGGCCTCACTATGGGCCTCATTCCAATGTGCCACAGATCTACTTCATCTGGGTGACGCGCACGCAGCGGCAGTTTGAGTGGCTGACAGACATCATCCGGGAGGTGGAAGAATCAGACAAGAACAACTTGGTCTCTGTGCACATCTACATCACACAGCTGGCCGAGAAGTTTGATCTGCGCACCACCATGCTGGTGAGCCTGCACATCCAGTGGGGAGGATGCCAGGCCATGCCATGCCATGCCACTCTGTGCAGGGCCGTGCTGGGCTGTGCTGGGCTATCTGACGTGCACCAATCTCTCTTTCAGTATATCTGTGAGCGGCACTTCCAGAAGGTGCTGAACAAGAGCCTGTTCACGGGGCTGCGCTCCATCACCCACTTTGGGCGCCCTCCCTTTGTACCCTTTTTCAACTCGCTGCAGGAGGTGCACCCTGAGGTCAGTGTCCATCTGGGGACAGGAGGAGGTGCACCCATTGGCCATTGTGGAGGTCTGGTCCCAGCCTGTCCTCAAGGTCCTTGGTGGCATCTGCACCAAGAACAGTGCAGAAGGGGAGTGAATCCTGCTTTCCCTCTGAGGCTAGGCTGAGCTGCAAGCGTCAGCAATGCCCCATCCCAGCCAAACCACCCCTGCTATTGCAGAATCCTGGCTGCAACCACTCACCAGAGCTAGGGGGCTCCCATCCTTCCTCCATGGCCATGGCAGCTCCATGGGAATGTGACAACCTCCTGAAAAGCCCCTGGAGGCTGACAAAGACTGCTCAGCCAGCATCCATGCCCAAAGCTGCCAGAGAGCAAGGGATCAAGAGGGGCTGGACTGCAGAGAAAACTGGTGCTGCAGTCTGACCCCTTTGGCTCCCTCCTTCCCCAGGTGCAAAAGATTGGGGTGTTCAGCTGTGGCCCGCCCGGGATGACAAAGAGTGTGGAACAGGCTTGCCGCCAGATGAACAAGAAGGACCAGACCTACTTTGCACATCACTACGAGAATTTCTGACCCTACCCCACACTGTTCCCCGCTCTGGCTGCAGCTGCATTTTGTCGTGCCAGCAGCCATGGTCTCGGGCTCCCATCCAACCACCCTCCCCAGGTGAAAGCCATCCACAGCCAAGAGCAGGGATACTGAGACTTGCAGAACAGAGACCAGTGTGCCAGTAAAGCCTTGCCATCCCAGCACTGCCCTCCATGGCCCCAGTGTGACCCCCTGAGCCCAGAGCATCCTGCTACCATCCACACATCCCTGCAGCCCCACACCCAGGGTCATGCTGGTGTGTCCCAATCCAAAAAAACCACTCTGAGTTAAACCCAGCTCTGCCACCTTAAACAAGACAGAGCTTGTGCTGTGCTGGGGGACTCAGGGAATGTCTGTGACCAGCTTTGGGGAACAGCTTGGTGCCTGCACAACCTGAATTCACAGCACTTTGTTCCAAGACTCATGTGGTGAACAGATGGGGTGAGGAGCCAGTGAGCTCCCTGCTGCTCCTCTTCTTGAAACAGCTTTCTTCACATACTCTTCAGTGCCTGCTTGTTAACTCTCTGAGCTTTCCCTGGGTTTGCATAGGGTCTTAGCTGTGTTTGCATTGGCTTCTTCCAGCAGTGTCAGAGTCCTTTGATCAGGGTGTGCTTGTTTAAGTAATGCCTGGCTTTGCATCACAGCTGCTTTTGCAGGCTCTGGTTGAGCTCAAATAAAGCTGATTGAAGTCTTAAAACACTTTCTTGCCTCCTGTAGCTGGGTCTTGGTCAACTGGAGACTTGTAATACTTGTGGCATAGTGTGGGCCTTGCTCCTGGCACAGAGATTAACTCCAGCCCATTGGAAAATGGGCTAAGCTGGACAGTTTCCCCTGCACTGGTGCCATAAGTGGAGTCAGGGGTGGACGATTACAGGCACAGCCCCACTGATTATGTCCACCAGACCTATCACCCCCAGCAATCCCCCTGCAGTGTCAATGCCCCCAGCAAGACCTGATGAGGGAGCAGATCAGACAAGGAGCTCAACCAGGCTGAGCAGTGGGAATAACTCCCGCCCTCAGCCCCCTAAGACTACAGAGAGCAAGTTTCCATTTCCCAGCAGGAACAATCCTGCAATGGCCACTGGTCTTCCAGCCATGCCAATAGGGATCCCCACAAGACAGGAGTTGGGATGGCCAGTGAAACCCCAGCGATGCTAACAGGGTTCCTCCCAGCATGCAAATGTGCTGAGCACATTATTTTGACCACTTATCCTAGCTACAGAAAGTTCCCTGTAAAATTCAAGATGGACCTGGGGCCTTCCATCTCTGCCAGGATTAACTTGGCCACTTCTGGAATAAACATGAGATTTCATTTGCAAGTGGTCGGGTCATTTGAGGTTTCACAGTCCTGCCAACACTGAGCTCAACCTGTGCTCTGGCAAGGCTTAGGTCTGCAGAGTCCCCTGCAAACCCCTCCAGCCCACCACCGCACACTTCAAGGGACACATTTGGAAGGTCTCAGGCAGCCAGAATTTATTGAGGAAAGTTCAGTACCAGCCCTAGGAAGGAACCGATATCTTAGTACTAAAATTGATGTGATCAGTACTAAAATTAACATGATTTCTAATCAAAGACTAGATTTTTTTCTACCTTGTTAGTACCTTGTTTGTGGCTCACAAACTCAGCAGGAAGGCTTGATATTCCCAAACAATTATGATTTGTTTGCAGTGGTAAAACCTTTGAGTGATGCTGTCCCCTCATGTCTCACCTGTGCTCCCCTCCACTTCAAAAGCAGCTGTGCCTCCCAACAGTCCCTTCATGGAAGGCACATAAGGACAGGGCTCTCAGCAGCCCCAGTTCCCCTGTCTGCAGCGGTCCCACAAGGAGCTGCTGGGAGGTGACACAACAGACGGGGTCCCAGCTGACCTCCAAGTTTCACAAAAACCCTGGTTCTGAGCTTTAAGAGCTTGGAGAGAATGACCTGAACGTGCCAGTGCTTCCCATGGAGCGGGGAGGGCCAGGCTTTTTTCCACAGACTGTACGGTCCCTGAGCACCCACGAAGGAAGAAGAGATATTCACATAGGGCTATCTCAAATCCAGGGATTGCCATGCAGGAAATGCTGCAGTCAGGGCAGTGCAGGATGGGAAGGGGGAATGCCAGCACCTCCACCCTTGCTGTGCCTCATGACAGTGACACACCCTCCCTGCCACAGAGGAACCTGGCCAGGCTCTCCTGCAGGTGTGGTCTGTGAAGAAGAGCCAACTGTGCATCAACAGTGCAAACCATCATCTCAAATTCAGCATTTTGTTTCCAACTATTGGCTGTCCATTTGTAGTTACTGGTTAATGCTCTAATGGTGTATCCCAGTGCCATTCACCCTCATTACATGTGATTTTCTAGTACAAGCAGCAGGGTTGAGGGCTGGGCACTGGGACAGCTCAGGGGTTCTGATCAGTGGGGTCACACTTCAGCATGACTTTGACCCCCTCACCCCTTTTGGTGGTCTCAAAGGCCTCCAGAGCCTTTTCCAGGGGAAAACGGTGCGTAACCAAGGGCTTGACGTTGATCCGCTTGGATGCGAGCAGAGCGATGGCCACAGGCCACCTGCAAGGGAAGCAGAGGGCAGGGGATGAGAGCAGCCACTAGTCTGGAGTCCAAGAAAAGAGCATGGAGCAGCCTGGATCATCACAGTTATTTCCTTAGCCGAGGAAAGTTTTGCCTGCAAAGAATCTTCTGGGGAGGGAACCTCAAGTGTCTGGTATGGGAGATGGGACAAGCCAACTGCTCTGGGCTGTTGAGCTCTGAGAACACAGGCACTACTACACAGACAGCTGGGAGAGTAAGTGAAATTACAGGGAGCAAGCAAAAATCACAGGAAACTACTACTTTGGAAGCCCTGAATGAAAACCAGAACTGCAATGCTTCTCTCTCCTCTTGCCCAGCCTCTTGCCTGCACACTGACCATGGTGGAGCTCAAACTCATGGACTCAGTGCAGGGAGAAAAAAGGAAAAGCCTCGTTCAGCTTCCAGCCTCTTCTCTGGCACAGAGCCCCTCACATGGATTGTGCTGCCACTTTGTTTAGAATCATAGAAACATTGAGATTGGAAAAGACCTCCAAGATCATCATCAAACCATGAATGGGCTGAATTAGAGCAACAGGGATACAAAGGGATGCAGTAGCTAATCTAGTTCCCAAACTGCCTACTTAATAACACTTCTCATTTTAAGAAGAAGCGTAACAACATCCTACAACTCCTATCTGGACAGCTCCAGATTAAGAAAAGGTATTTTCTCCATTAACAGGAAAGTACAGCTCCAGAGAATTTTAGCTTGGAGACACATCATCCCCCGTGCACAAGACTCACGTGTTGCAGTAGCGGAATATCCCACGGATATCCACTTCCCGCACAGCAGCATTCACGATGGGCACCGTCACCATCTCAGGCCCCAGCCCCACCAGAACCAAGGTCCCACCAGAACGAGTGGCCTGGAGAGCAAACACACAAACAGGTTACATTTTGCAGAATACAGTTGCCTGTGCAGGGTCTGTCAAAAATAAAGCCACCCTTTGTGGCTGCAGTGGCCTGCCTGGGGCACAGCAGAGAGGCCAGGGAGAGGCAGGATGCTGTCAGGAGTCTGTAAGAGTGAAACATGTGGTAATCAAAGCTAAAAGTGCAATCTTTTGAAAATCTCTGAAGGATTTTGGTAGGAATCCGAAATTCCTATTCTGAAAATCCCATTCTGAAAAATGGCTGGCATTTAAGACTACACAAAGTACTTTGGGATTTCAGTGGGAGAGACTTAAAACTAAGAGCCTGATGCTCTACTGGAATTTCTCTTTTTGCAGTTTGTCCCATTCCCCTTCCAATCCCTTCACTGTGAAACTTCACATTAACATTCCCTCCATCTTCCTGTTAGGATGCTCTTGGCAGCAAAACATCCCTTTTTTAATTGCTGCTTTCATTGCTTCTGGAATTAATTTTCTTGATTATCCTTATTTAGACATAACTTCAATGAAAGGTGCTGTCCTACCCCCTGGGTTTGGGAATCTTACTGGGGTCTCCTTGGTAAGTGGTTAAGCACCATAGCATCAAATCAATTATCAATTATCCCCATGCTGTTGTTAACACTTTAATTGTCTCTCTTAGTTTACTGTCTAAGGACAAGCTTCTTTCCCCACACCAAGCCCACTTAAATGAAGCACTGTGGGAGTGAAATAGCTCATTCACTGAACCATCCCAGAAAAAAAACCAGACCAACACCATCACTGGTCTGCTTTTGGAACAAGTGGTACTCACATAAATTCCAGCCTGGATACAGGCTTGCACTCCTGTGCACTCCACAGTTATCTCAGGCATGCAGCCAAGCACACTTTCCACTTTGGAGGCCACCTCCTGCGGGGTCTCATTCTTCACCTGAACAGTGAAATCTGCCCCCACCTCCTTGGCTTTTTGCAGGCGAGAGGCAGATAAGTCTGTGGAAAGAAAACCAAGTCAAGAACTGGAGCATTATGTGAAAGAGGAGGAAGAACCTGAACCTGGCATCGGCTCACTACATGTGTGCACAGGGCAGTGCACAAGCAGAAGAGGTGAGGATTCACTCCTTCTTGTCAGGCAGAGAATGATCAGAAAATCCTGGGATAGTTTGGGTTGGAAGGGACTTCAGCTGAGCAAACTGCAGAATGCATTGGTTGTGAACACTTAGTGTGTCCACACTGTCACAGACCTGTCCTGCTCTACCCTCCTTGTAGCAGCTCTGGAGGCTGCTGAACATCTCTCAGACAGTTTCTGTCACAGATGAATGAGCAGGCAAGCCCATGAAGAAAAAAAGAGTGGATCTGGTAATAAGGTGGACCTGAGACACCCCATTAACACAGAGCAACAAAGCTGGTGATGATAGACATTGTGAGGGCATGGCTGTAGTCCTGCACTCTGTTCTGAAGGACATTGACAGGGCTGTAAATATTGCCTGAAGATCCACAGGGGGGTTGTACCACAGACCAAGCTGTCCTGCTGGGGCATCTCACATCCCCTAGAAGAAAGCCACCTATTCCTCTCCAGGCACCACTGTAACCAGGTCACCTCTGGAGATAAGGATGTGGACAGCTGAGGAGAAGAGTGGGATTTCCCAGGAAGGAATCACCTCTTTTCCCTACACTAAAGCAGTGGTCTACAGGGGTCTGCATGCTGGCACTGGAAAAGATGTAACAGCAAAGATTTCCTAGGCCCAAAATTAAGGAGTGGTCTCCTCCCAGATGTCCTGGGCTTGAAGACTCAGAAAACGATGCCTGTGCTAGGGGCACACACAGCAAAGAGGAAAACACCCCTCTCACCATGGCACTTCAGAGAAGTCAGAGATGGGGTGGGGTGGAAATATCAAGAGGAGGAGGTGGATAAGGCCAGTTCTCCAACATGAGCCACTCTGACTCAGCCGCAGTCCTGGGAGCGAGCCAGGCTAGAGGCTCTACCCTGCCCATCCCACAGCAAAAATGATGGCACTCACTGGCAGGTCGGATGATGGACAAGCCCCCACAGGCAGCTGGAAGGTTCAGGATGTCAAGTGTGGGCACACCTACCAAGCTGAGCACCCAGAGAGCTGTGGAGGGCGTTTCAAGAAGGGGTAACAAAGGGTAATGAAATGCAGACAAAAAAGGAAAAACCAAGGCTGAAAAGAAAGGGCAGCATCAACCTGGAAGCCCCAACACGGGCTCACTCCTGTGGCTGGAGGAGTCACATCTGTCCCTCCCAAGCTCTGAACACTGGGCTCCAGGCTGTGTGTGGGGTCATGCTTGATCCGAGCTGAGCTGCACTCAGAGACCTCCCATGCACCAATTACATGGCCAGGGGCTTCTTGAGCCACTTCAAGTGCTATGAAACACTTTTGCCCAACATGGTTGGTGTCTCCCAAATCTTAGTGTTTGGCAAGGAGACCACAGGGGTTCAAGAGTCCTCTCAAGTAATGACTAAACTCCCCATGAAGTTTGGTCTCACAACACCAGTTCACAGCAACACAGTAGCTGGATTCTACCATTTTAACATCTGCTGAGTCACTAATGTATTTAAAATATCTTAAAATATTATATATATTATATATATATATAAATTATAGATATTCTATTCTATATTTTACATATTTTATATATTTTATACTTTCTCTCTGGCAGAAATAATCCACAAGCAGTGTCCTAGAATAACAAAGCAGCAAGTGCATTTCAAAGCGGCCACAAAATCACTCTCAGGCATCAAAAAATCCCACATCATCCCTGTAGCTGGCCTCTGGTTTGCTGACCTGCTCAGGAAAGAAGCCCTGGCTCTAAGCAGCACATGGAATGCAGCAGCAACACTATCAGCCCTGGCCAGGTCTGCAAATATCTCAGCACACCTGAATCACCAGGAAGCACTTAGTGAAGCAGACAGATCTGCAGGTCACTGGATTGTTCAGAGCTCCAGACATTTGTGAGTCTTGGGAAGGATCAAGTCCTCTGGACTTTAAAGCCCCATAGCTCTTGGGAAACTGGTCAATTAAACAATTAATGGCTTGTCCATTACCTCTAGTCAGAAATTTGTTTGCACTTCCCAGCCCCTGGAGCTAATTAAAGTTTTGACTGCTTCCAATGAAGTTATCAAATTACCCTTAAGCTTCTCATGATGGTTTATGAGCCAGATAAACAGGGAAATAAATACTCTTGATTATTCTCAGATTTTCTGTGTTGATCTTCTTTCTCAAAGGATGTGAGCTCTGTACAGTTACTCACCTCCCCTGACCTTGACTTCCAGGGTTTCTGGAGGCATCAACACCCAGAACTTCAGACACAAATAGAACAAAGAGAATTATTTCCCTTAAGGAGGAATTTTTAAGTCCACCTCCAGTGACAGACAGTGCAATGCAAGACAGTCCAACACGAACACCTAAACCGCCCCTTCCCTTACTGGGGAGGAAGGCTGATCTTCTACATGTATCTAAGGAGAAAAGCAGCTTTTTAGAGCAACAGCAAGGCAGAAGGACACGAGACAGTTGCCCATAAATATCAATCACACCCACTCAGGAGTGGAGTGGAGTGGAGAAAGACACAGACCTTTTGGAAGAGTAGATGAGGACCCAGGAAACAAATTGATCTTCTCACCCAACTGGAGTCCATTAAATATATCAAACACTCCAGATGAGCCAAAGACAGAAGGTGTAGGAGGTGAGTTCTCACAAAATAGCTTTTCTAAATATTTCTATACTTGTGAGAAGCATGTCAAAACAAACACAAACTTTTAAAGCCATAAGTGCTGCACAGACGAAGCTCCTCACAGACACATGATAAAAACACAGGGCAATGAATTCAAATAATCTGGTAGCAAAGTACAAGAGGGCCTCTGTGGGCAGACGGGCACTTCACAGGTGTTGGCTCCTAAAGCCAAAACAAAAAGCAATTCTTTGAGACAGGCAGCAAAATCTTCAGCAGCAACAAGCCAAACCAAACCCATTCCTCAGCCTGAGTCACGCACAAATACTTGACTTGGGACAGCACCTTCATGGCTGTCTTTGAGCACCTCAGCCAAAGCCCTCTCATGTGGAAGAGACTTCCATCACTCAGAATCAGTACCTAGGCTACCACATAAAGATAAGAAAGGATAATTCCATGTATCCAAGCTTGCTGATCCTGTAAACCAAGCACCAGGAACCTCCTGTGGCACATGACAGCCAGCTCAGCTTGCTGGAGGTCCCCATCAGCAGCAGCTCCTGAAACTAGGGGGAAGACACACCCAGGCTGGAGCAGGAATGAGCCAGCTTCCTCAGCCCCACCAACCCAAACTCACCAAGCCTTCCCCACCCAGGAATGGGCCATCCCCAGCTCCTGCACCAGCCCAGCTGGGCACAAGTTTCCTCGTGCGTGATTCAGGAGGCAGAGTTGTTTTTCCTGCTACAGCAAACATCATCCTCAAATGACAACACTTCACAAAATCTGAGGTGTGGACCAACCACATCCATCAAGCACACATACCTGCAGGGTGAGGCCAGCAAGCTAAAAATGCCCTGGACTTGACAGCAAAAGGATTAAGGGAGGAGAGGGCAATAATGTGCCTTGTGTTGTGACCTGAGATACTACTGAAGGCTGTTTCTGTGAAGGAAAGTGGGTGTGACCTCAATTTTATCTCGTGACCCAAAGATGGAAACACAGTAATGGAAAGGTCAAAAATACACCTGGCTCAGTATAGGAGGTGAGGAACAGCCTTCTGAAAGGTCCAGATCCTTTAGGGCTTTGACATAAAAACTGCACCAATCTGTGCTCAGTGTCCAATGGCACCTCTAACTGCTCCTCGTGGCCATCATCACTCAGAAAGATCGAAGAGTCATAGTGGGAGTTGGAAGCACCATTTCCAGACCCTGTTCAACCCCCAGGTGGAAATTTCAACCAAAGAACATCCTGAGGTTACTGCAGCTCTCCATCCTTCTGGGCAAGCTACAGAGAGAGAGGGCCTTAGAGGAGAACTAGGGGGAGCCGGACTAGGTTAGCACGGCAAAAAAAGATGGGAATGGAATGGCTGTCTCAACAACCTGAAGGGCAGCTGCAAAGGTGATGAAGACTCAATTCAGTTCTTGCATCAAGGGAAAATCTCCATAAATGGCAGTTTGTGAGTGGACCCTAGAAAAAGCTTCATCATAAAGAGATGCAAACCTGGAGAAGCTATCTATAAAAATGGGATCTCTTTCCTCAGAGGTTTTCCCAACACAGACGGAAAAAGACATTCCTGCAAGCAGCAGCTCAACTAGAAACGTCCAGGATACAGTCATGCAAGGAACACCCCTTTCTGAAATGCAGAGACCCTGCAAAGGCCATTTCAGCCATGGATAACCAGTGAAAAAATGAAACCCCCAGCAGGAGCAGACGGAAGGGCAGAGAAAGACAAGTGGAGAAGTATAGTGTGGCTGCACACAGAAAACAGTGTGCAAACTGTTTGCAACTGCCATCACCCAGCACTACCAGAGACAAAAATAACCTCTTAAGATCAAATGTGCCTGAAAGGGTGGTCAGGTACTGGAACAAGCTGCCTAGAGAAGTGGTGGAATCATTGTCCCTGGAACTGTTTAAAAAGCATGTGGATGAGGCACTTACTGACATGGTTGGGCTTGGCAGTGCTGGGTTAATGGTCGGACTCGATGATCTAAGATGTTTTTACCAACCTTAATGATTTTGTGATTCTGTATGGTGGGAAACAGGCACACTGTGAAAGGGCTAAAAGGACTTACCTGTAACTACCACGAATGCTGCACCCATCATCTTAGCAACGATCACATTAACGAGGCCGATTGGTCCTGGGTACAAAAGGGGAGAAAGAGAACATGAACCACTGCCAGGCAGCACCAGCCCCACCTCTGAACACGCCCAGAACTCAGCATGTTCCTGGCCAAAGGAGGCTTTGGCAGCCCCAAGGTCCCCCTCAGCAAACCTGTGGCTCTGCTATGACCCATCCTTAGAGCAGAATCCAGAAGCAGAGTCTGAGCCTGCCCACCCCCTCCCAGCAGGCAGGGAACCCAAGGACTATGATCACTGTACCAGAGCCAGACACGAAGACTTTGCTTCCCAAACTGACTCCCGCTCTTTTGCAGGCATGGATTCCCACTGAGAGGGGCTCGATAAGGGCTCCTTCCTCAAAGGTGACATTATCTGGAAGTCTGCAAGAATGGGACACAAGAACAGTCACCAGTGTAGTTTATGAGGGTGATGAGGAAAGCCATGACACTTGAAGACCGAACATGGGTGTAAAACACACTGGCAAAACACACTGCCACCTGTGGTCAGAGAAATATGCTGGAACACACTTCAAGAGGTTCCACTGCTTCTTGCCCTCCTCTGAAGCACCATCAAGTGCACGTGAACCATTTATTAGTGAGGTTTAGCCAAGGACCACACCCAGGGACCCACAAATTTCCTCACATCAGCTCTCCAGTACTTGGTGAGTCAACAAGGACTCCTCTGCCACTCATTCCCTTTCGAATAAACCCCCCAGCTGCATACGTACCACCCCGAAGCTGCCCTATGGCTCACCCACCAGTGAGCTCCCAGACCCTTCAATAGGGTTGAATTAGCTTCTAGAAAACATCCTGCTGCCAAAGGTGATGCCACTAGGAAAGGCAGCCAGATCCAGGTCTCCCTCTAACACTTAGGATTCCCTTCCCTGATGTACCAAAAGTTTAACAAGTGGACTGGTCCCAGCATGCACTCTCCCAGCAAGGAGGGGCAAACTGCAGCAGTGGGAATCAAGCACCTTTCGGACAAAAACAGCCCTGTAAAGAAACCAACATAAGTGATGGAAAAAAGCAGAGGAAGTGAAACCCTTCCGAACTGCTGAAAGAAATAAATCTCAGCCCCACAACACTGCCCACCAGCAAGCCACCAGTGTGGGTTCTCTCACAGCTCTGGGAGCTGTGCCTGCCAGGAGAGTCTTTGTGACAGCACTGGGAAGCTCGAGGTCAGATCTAAGGCCAATGCGAAGCCAAAGAAATGGAAATGATGGCTTTGGGAAGACAGCTGTAAGGTATCTGCATATCCCTTATTTCCAAGAGGTTTTAAAGGTCTGACTCCGGGATTTCTGTTGTCACAGAGTTTGGCATCATGTTTGCTACTGCTGGGCTTGGGCACTGTCCTGTCAGTGGGGAGGGCAGCTTCACAGCATCATCCCACCTCCATCAGGTTGCTCAGAGCACCCAACACAGAGTCTGTCCACCAGCAGGACACTCAGTAACTGCCCAAATGTGCAAAAGCTCACTGAGCTCAGCCATCATCTGTTCTTAGCTAATCTGTGCTGTCAGAGTGACTGCATGCCAGGGAATCTGCTCTATATGAGCAAGCCACAGCACTGCTGATCTGAAACTGGGAGCACCAGGTCCAGGCTTTATATCCCAAAGAAATGAAATGAAAAAAGGAAAAGGAAAAGGAAAAGGAAAAAAAGAAAAGAAAAGAAAAGAAAAGAAAAGAAAAGAAAAGAAAAGAAAAGAAAAGAAAAGAAAAGAAAAGAAAAGAAAAGAAAAGAAAAGAAAAGAAAAGAAAAGAAAAGAAAAGAAAAGAAAAGAAAAGAAAAGAAAAGAAAAGAAAAGAAAAGAAAAGAAAAGAAAAGAAAAAGAAAAGAGAAAGAAAAGAGAAAGAAAAGGAGAAGAGACAAGACAAGAAGAGACGAGATGAGACCAAAATAATATTTGCTTAAATTGGTGGGAAAAAAGCAAAAGCCTGGAAGATGCCAGCTATAAAGCAACCACTTCCTCTCAAGCAAAAAATTGTGATGTTGTCAGAAAATGTTATTTTGAATCATAGGAAATCAATGACAGTGGGTCTGGAAAGTGAGATGCTAATCCCATCCAGACCAGCACCTCATCCTGACAGCAGCTGCTTGGTATCTGCTTTGAAAGCTTCCTGCCTTAGGACTCTCAGAAGAGCAGTCAAGTGCCTCCTTCCGACTGACGTGAACACTTCCTGTGCAGACATCAAAGATCAATCCCAGGACATTCCTGCTCATGGAAGTACCAGCTCCACACACACTGAAAAAGAACAAGCTCCACAGGTAGAGCAGCCTCAGGGGGACACTACTTGGGCTATTTTTAACTCCTTGTTAAAAACATTAAGTGGGTACAAGGTCATATAAGTTTTTTCAGGTCTTTGGAGTATTTGAGGCTCTGGCACAGGTTGCCCAGAGTAGTTGTGGCTGCCCCACCCCTGGAGTGTTCAAGCTCAGGCTGACTGGGGCTTGGATCAACCTGGTTTAGTATAATCTGCCCATGGTAGGGGGTGGAATGAAGAGCTTTAAGGTCTCTTCCAAACCAAACCCTTTTGGGATTCTATGATTTGCCAGAGTGTTTAGACACAGATTTGCTTCTAAGCAAATGTGCCAGTGCTGCCACAATTAATGACATGGTCAAGTTTGCTGAACTGGACATGAAAACATATGTTGCAATGCTGGTAGCTTAGTGGAGACACTCAAAAACACATGAAAAAACAGCTCAGTTTTCTGTTCCTGCTCTGCTCGAAGTGGGATGACTTCATTTCAAACAACGGAGTGAGATGTCAGCAGTCACTCTGGTGTTTCCTGAAAAGCAGCACCAAAACTCAGCTCCAAGAACCAAAGACCTTCAGGCACCAGCCTAAGAAGGCAAGGATATGAAAAGAGACAGGAAAGAGACCAAGAGCAGGGAGCAAATGGGCAAAAGGAAAATAATTAAAGGGTACGCCAGTGGTGACATCCCAGGAGACATGCAAGAAATGTTTATGTCTGGCACTGGAGGGGATAAACTGCATGCCTGACAAACCCTTTGCAAAGTGGCTGCCATCCAAGCTTAGACATGTTATTTATGGATCAGAAAGCAATAAAACCTGTTGGGATCACATAAAGAGTGTTCCAAAGGGCCAAGAGGTGACTGCTGCAGCTAATCTTTCCCCCAGGGAGTGTATATTTCTCTGTGGAGGGAGCAGGGACTGACTTGTAGCAGTAGCTGGCACTGTGCTTGTAGTAGCGGCACAGGTTTCCGTCGTCGGGCGGTGTCGCGCAGAAGAAGATGGTCGGGGACAGGTTGTAGCGCCCGGATTTGCAGAACTCATCCATCTCCCTTGGGACACCTGGCTCGATGGCCACACGGTCACCTGCCAGGATGAAAGCAGACGGACTGGTCAGGGACAGGGTGGCACACAAGTAGGAGGAGCACCAAACACTACAGAAACATCGGCACCATACAGGCAGGAGGGATGTGAGGGAGGTCTTGCTGCACACACCAGGCTGGTTCCCAACGCTCCCTTCACAGCAGCCTCATCACCAAGATCTTCCCAGGTACTTGGAAAGAGATGCTGTTTCAGAGGCACAGACACAGATGGAAGCTCAGCCCCACATACACCTTCCTCCAGCTGCCTTGCAGCCAGCCTCAGCAGGTGAAGGGGCAGCCCCCAGGCAATCACACGGTGACCAGATATTTTGCTGAATCTGTAGAAGAGGAAATACTGAGGATGGAGCAGGTGAGCTCAGCTAGCTATCACACTGCCAGCTGAAAAGGGCTGTTCCTTGGAAATCATAGAATCATTGAAGTATTTGTGTTGGAAGGGACCTTAAAGCTCAGCTTGTTCCACTCTCTTGACAAGGACACCTTCTACTAGACCAGGTTGCTCCAAGCCCTGTCCAACCCAGCCTTGAAGACCTCCAGGAACGGGGCAGCCACAGCTTCTCTGGGCAACCTGTGCCAGGGCCTCTCCACCCTCACAGGGAAGGAAGCTTAAGGTGTGTAACACCCAGGAGCCTGGCAGGATTTATCTGCCAACAGAGACAGCTCAGTGCTACAACAGAGTAGCCCAGGGGTGCTGGAAGGACACACGCTGCACCACAAAGAGCTATTACTTAATTGCAGTCACAAAGCAGAATGGACCAGAGAAAATAGTCTGAGCACAGTACAACTTGTAAGTACACAAGGGACACTAAGGTCACATTTATTTGGCAGAGGAATCAGAGCCAAACCTCTGAGGAAAGCTCTCCACCAACAAGCTTTCAGGGTGACATGGGGGATAGGCAGGATGGAAGTAAAGAGCCATCTAGGCCACTGCATCCCCTCTAAGCTGGCCAACAACAGGTGTCTGACAGGACAGAGGCAGGACAAGCACATACTGAATACTCTGCCAGGCTCACATTATATGCAGCTGTGAGGCCTCCCAAGTTGCAAATGGTTTGTTTGTATTTAGTAACACTCAACAAATTCTCCTCCTTCTACTATGTAAACTGCACGGTCTGCTACACCTCAGGTGAATGCTGCACCTCACTGTGCCTTGCTCTGGTGCTGGAGCAACCAGAGAACAGGCAACCTGTTCTCCAAGCCCCCATGAGGCCTCACACCCTTGAGTTGTTTCTCTAGTTCTCAGAGAATTCCTGACTTGGACATTTGTCAGAGATGCTGCTCCACATCTCGTTATCTCCTTGTCCTCCTCTGAACCTTTCTCTCTTGTTTTACATCCTTTGGGAAAGGAGGAGACCAGAACTACATGCAGAGTTCCAGATGTGCACTGACATCCTCTGAGTCTATGTCTCCTTCCTAACAGTGATTTGCCTTTTCACTGCTGTGGAGCCAATGCTGCTATGCACAGTGTCAGAGCCAAAGGCTTCACCCTTCAGCAGTGATGGTCAGCACAGTATTTTAGATATGAAGCTGGTTTTGTTTTTCTGTCGTGGATATCACTTTGTGTTTGCCCGTGTTGAATCTCACCTGCATCTCACTAGCACCTCTCGGGTCTCTCTGTAACTCTTGCTGGCTCTCCCCCACATCCTCTCCACCTTGCTAAGCTGCTCTCATCAGCAAACTTCGCAAAATTCCCTGCTCAGTCCATTTTCTAGGATATTCATGAGGTCCCACCACAGGGCCTGGAGCAGTTGCTCCAGTGACCTCTGCACTGCAGGAGGCCATTTACTCCTTCAAGAACACACACAGAGAAGAGACACTCACAGCAGGTTGCTGGCAAGAGCTACAGATGTGGCTTCTGAAGCTTTATCAAGCTTCCTTAAAAAGCATCTTGTACCAGCACACACTCTGCTCTCCATGAAAATACAGCCAGGCCAGTTCAACATATCCCAGGATAAAGCTACCTAAGGAATACCATACACTAGTGGCCAAGATGGGTGACTAATTGCAGTGCAGTGACACTTTTTGAAGGAGGTCACACTATGAATTCAGAACTTCAGATGAATTTACATGACAGTAAAAAAACACATCCTGTTATCGACACATTCTCGGAACTGATTAGGAGGAAAACAAACAAATGGGTTTGGTTCCAGATACCTGGTTTCAGATGAGTCACCCCAGAGCCCACTTTTACGACAGTCCCGGAAGCTTCATGTCCCAACACCATGGGATCCTTGAGAACAAAATCTCCAATTCGACCGTGCTGCCAGTAGTGAACGTCAGAACCACAGATCCCAACGGAATGCATGCGTAGGAGGACCTCTGCCAGAAAAGGAGGGAAGGTTCCTTGCAGAAAAACTGACTTTAGGCACTGCAAGGGCAGTACAGGAGCTGTCCCTGGGCCCCAGGGCAAAGGCCAAGCCAGTATCAACACATCCAAATTTACTGGCATTCAATCAATACACCACAACTGTGTGCACACGTTACAAGTGTGGCACATTCGTGAGCCACTTGCTGAAATACAAAGCTATGCAATGATTCACAAAGCAAGAAGGCTTAAAATAGGGTAAGACAAAAGCTAATGTCAATAAAAATATGGTCAACAAAGTAATTCAATTTAAGAGGCATGTTATTATTGCTGGAGCAGGAATAAAATAGCAAGTCCATTTCATTTTTCCTTCTCCCAAAGCTATGATTTCAGCCCTGGAGAGTTAGTGAATCAAATTTCTATCAGCCCACATGCCCATCCTATTAATGTTTAGTCCTGCATAAGATCATCTGACATGTCCCAAGAGCCACTTACTGTGACATACACGAACTGATGGAAGAGGAAGCAAAAAAAAAAGCCAAATAAACGGATTTATCTGTGACTGCTCCAGCCCTTCTTTTCAGCTGGAAAAGCAGCATTATCTGCTTCAGCCATGCAATTGTTTTTTGGTTAACTTTGTACTTCCTCAGAAATATTTTATATTATTAAGGAACAACAAAAGAGAATGAGAAAACAAAGAGAGAAGTAAAGAAAGCAGCCAGAATCAGTCATCTGTAGACTTACCATTAGGACCTGGTTCTGGGATTGGACGGTTTTCCTATGGACAAAAGGAAAAAAAAACCATTTAGATGCTTGTTCATAACCCTAGGAACTTAGCTCTGGTTAGCTCAAGTAAATCCATAAGCAGACAAGGTTTTTGGTTCTGTCTGCTCCCTAAGACGCAGCTGTGCCATGCAGAGCCTGCTCCTAAGCTCCCCTCATTTTCCACGCTCAGTGGAATAACACCGGTAGCAGTAGGAGTAAGCACACTGCCAGCTTGTAAACCCACTCTCCAAATTATTTTGCAGTAAATTACCTTTTCCTGCCCAGAAAGACACCTACTAAATTTCCCTGCGCTGGAGCAGCCCCAAGTTTCAGCTGAATCCTTCATCCATCCCGCTGGCTGACAAAAAAAATCACCTTCTGTAACCAGGAAGATTCTGAACCACCTGTTCTATAAAGCCTTAATATTACAGTGCTTATATTATTATGCTAAATAATACAAATCTTTTTTACTACATAATCATAGAATAACAGAATCACAGAATGGTTTACGTTGGAAAAGACCTTAACACTCATCTCATTCTACACCCTGCCATGGGCAGGGCTACATTCCACTAGACCAGGTTGCTCCAAGCCACATCCTTAAACACTTCCCAGGATGGGGCAGCCACAGATTCTCTGAGCAACTTGTGCCAGACCTCACCAACCTGTGCCAATTTTATTATTATATAGTTAATTATAATAATACAATAATAACCATTATTACGATTACATAATAATTTATACACAATATATACATAATTATTTATATTATATATATAATGTATACATTCACATTCTCTTGTAATTGCCAAGGCACCTCTTTATGGGATCAGTGATGAAACCAGAGTTAGAAAAGTGGCCCATATTACCCTTCCACTCAAAAGGTCTGCAGGGCTTTTGCCTTCACCGAGCTCCCTCAGCTGCCTCAAAAGCCAAAGGAATAATTTCGCTGGATTTTACAACGTCAGGACAATACAATACCCACCCTAAAGATCATGTCTCTAAGAAAAGCCCTCCCAGAGTAATGCCAACAGTAAACCCTTAAAAATTCATTTGCTACTCAGACTTTGAGGAGCACTGTTCTGCATTTTAACTATTTAAATCTCAGCATATTCTCCAACTCCTATTTTGTACTTCAGCATTGTAAACATCATGAAAAGACAAACTCTGGAAACATGTTCTCATATGACTCAACTGACTGAAATTTTCCATGTTTTGACCTGTATCTGCATTTTTTCTACATGCAGGATTGTTTTGTTACGCTGAGGACACAGCCCACAGCATTATTTCTAAAAGAAGTCAATCTAGATGAAACCTCTTTTATAGAAAATGCAGTAAGCACAGGATCTGGTGACACATCAGAGGTACAGACCACCTCAGACTGAACAGAAAGTCCTCAGTGAGAGATAAAAGCCAACTTCTAGCTGGAAATGTGTGTGTGGAAAAAAAAACCAAACTCACATGTTTTTTCTGGCAATAACAACTGTGCCCAGAAAACCTAGATATCTTGGTGGGAAGTGAATTCTCCAGCCTGATTTGGAGAAAATAGGAGTGACCAAAACGGAGAACACCAAAGACACAAATTCTGCTTGTTGTTTGCTGTTCACCACAAAGTTCAGAAGTGGTGATTAGTAAAGTAAACGCTGTGAACATTTTCTGTGAAAGGAGACATGGAAAGAGGCCATGGTACAAGTATAAAACCAATAAATCCTCAATGGGCAGCAAAGAGGAGCCTGTGCAACTACTTAAGGACAAGAGGAGAGTCAACAAAAACAAAGCAAACACATTTTCACACAGCACATGGATCACAGCAACTCTGCCCATGGGAAACACGTCCAAAGATCAAGAAAGGTGTGGGAATTACAGGAAGATGACGTCACTCAGCTTTGGGTATCAGTAACAGATAACTTCATTGTTGTGAATTCACTGCTGAGACTACTCCTATGACCAATGTGGGTCAATTCAGTGAGCACCATCCACATGGTGGAAAGAAACTTCAAGGAAGCCCAGGAGGATCACACCAGGTGCTGCCAGTGAGGCAGGAGGGTACTGGTGACCAGCCCTAAGGTCTCCAGCAGTACAAATATCCAAGAAAAACTCACACATCTGGCTGTAAGTTTAGAGACAAGCAACACAGATGTGATGGAGCCAGTGCCCACCTTCACAAGTCTCAGACACCTTTTTCAAATCACGGGGGTTTGAAAAGGTGTTCTTGAACTAGACGGACCACTTCAGTCCTCAAGCCATTTTGATTTCTTTTGGCAGTCAGGCAGTATGTGATAGCAGGGAAACAGCAGTTGTGTCAAAAGTGCCTGGGAGTCGCCTGGAAACCACCAGGAACCACCTACATGGCACCACTCAGGCTTTGGCACCTGTCGCTTTAGCTGAGCAGGAATGGTAAAAAATCAACTGCTTCGGTAATCATTCCCTAAACGAGGCATGTATCCAAAGTCTGTGTGTTCCTGAGAGCCCTCCTGCCAGGACTCTCTGTACAGAAAGCTGCCTGCCAATGTCTGTCCATGGAAATCTTCCTTCCACCCCTTGGCACTTGCCAAACTGGAAAACACAGCTCTCCAGCAGCACCATGATTCAGCACCCAGAAAGAGCCAAACATTAGCAGCCAGAGAAGCAGAATGAGCCTAAAGTACAAAAAAAATACAAAATAAAAGCTCCCCCCTGTCTGGGAGGGTCCTCCAGCACCTGCTCCCCCTAAATCTTCTGTCCTGCTGTCCACCTGGGCTCTGATAGCACAAAGAAGCAACAACCACCCTCCAGCCCTGCTTGGGCCTATCTCAGCTGTGAGAATAGCTGATTGTAGGGACGGGTGAGAGTGGGGAGGAAGGGGTTTGGGGATTCTGTGTTTCAGGGATAAAAGGTTCTACACCCAGAGTTGGCAAATATCTCAGTATTATCCCCTCCTGTGTCCCCTAAGAGCATTCTGCAGCTGAAACCTTTCCAAGACTGGAAAATGAGAAAATATACACCATAGAACACGCAAAGTTGCCAGAGCCAGCTAAAAATAGACCATGCTTCTGATGCTGTTGCATCCTTCTGCTTAATTGAATGAGTCTATGAATTTACTTCTCTTGCAAAAATATTGCACCTCCCAGGCATACGAGGGCTGTTGCATTTTTTTCCCCCTTTCTAGGTTATTCCCCTTAACGCTGTGAAGCGCCCAAGCGGCCACAGGCTTCCCCACAGAGGGGATGGGAGGGCCCAGACGCCCCCGAATTTGGGTCCCCGCGCCCCCCAGGTCACCCCGCTGACACTCGGCGGCGGCGGCCCGTCCCCGCTGACAGCTGGGGCCCGGTTCGGGCTCACCCCGAACCGGCAGGAACCGGCAGGAACCGGCAGGAACCGGGGATGCCGGATACCCCCGGTGCCGCGGGCTCAGCCCCCAGCCCCCGCCCGGCCCCGGCTCCTCCCGCCCATACCAGGCGCAGGTCCCCGGCTCGGTGAACCACCACGGCCACGTTCTGCCCCGATGCCGCCATGGCTCAGCTCGGCACGGTCCCGGGTTCAAGGTCCGCCGCTGGGGGGGCCGCCCGTGCTCCGGGGGCCGCCCGTGCTCCGGCCCCCGTCCGCCCGCCCGCCCGCCGGGCCTGGCACCGCCCCCGGCACCGAGCGGGCACGGCGGCTCCAGCCCCGACCCCAGCGCCGGGCCCACCGCCGGGCCCGGGTCCCTCAGCTCCAGCTGTAGGCCCCAGCTCCAGCTCCAATTCCAGGCCTCAGTCTCTATTCCACCTCCAGCCCCAGCTTCAGCCTCAGCTCCAGCTTCAGGCCCTGGGTCCAGCCCCAGCTCCAGCTCCAGCGCCTGCTGCAGCCCTGGCTCCTGGCCGAGTCCCTGCCTCACCCCCCGGCTCCAGGACCCGGCTCCAGCTGCAATTCCACCCCAGCTCCAGCCTCTGCGCCAGTTCCAGTCTCAGCCCTGCTCCAGGGGCAGCTCCAGCCCCAGCTCCAGACACTGCTTCCAGGCCCAATCCCAGCCTCAGCTACAGCTCCAGGCCGTGCTGGTGACAACACTGCACCCTGCACTGTGATTAAAATTCAATTAAATGTGGTCTGTGGGCTTGCCTGGATGTGACACGATTGGAATGTCGTTATCTCGTCTGAAGAAATAGCTTATTGGAGGAAAAAAAAAAAAAAAGGAGACTTCAGGGATTCTGGGTTTTGGGGAAAAGACGTTTTCTGCTCAAATGGAGTTGACAAACATCTCAAATAGATTATCCCCTCCAGTGTCACTGAATCATGGAATATCCTGGATTTAAGGTAGCCAGAAGGACCATTGAGTCCAAGTCCTGTTCCTGCACAGGACACCCCAACAGTCCCACACAGTGCCTAAGAGCATTGTCCAAATGCTCCTGGAGCTGTGGCAGCCTTGGGGCTGTGACCATTCCCTGGGGAGCCTGTCCTGTGCCCCGCCACCCTCTGAGGAAGATCCCATTCCTCATATCAAACCTAACCCCCCCAACACAGCTCCGGCTATTCCCTCGGGTCCTGTCATAGGTCGCCAGAGGGAAGAGCATTCTAAGAACACTCTGTAGCTGAAACCTTTCCAAGCTTGACTTCCTTGGAAAAATAGAAAATATACAGGATTTATCATGTAAAATTGCCAGAACCAGCTAAAAACGGCCTGTGTTTCTAATATTATTTTGTACTCCTCCTTGCATGAATAAATATATTTATGAATTTAGTTTCCCTAAAAATGTTTCACCTCCCAGGCACATGAAGACTGATGCGTGGTTTTTTTTTCCCTTTCAGGGTCATTTCCTGGAACATTTATTGGAGCCAGAGTCAGCATCATCGCTGTGGTTACTCTGAGGGCAGGGGAACAAGTTCATGGGAAGCTGTGACAAAACACCTTACTTAGTGTTCACACAGCAACACAATTCCTGCCACATCCATGGAAGAAGGAATATTTGCATTTTATAGGACAGGTGGGGATATCAATATCAGGGATCAATATCAATAACAGGAAGATGTTTCTTCCTGGATATGTTTGTTTTTTCAAGGCACCTGCTTGTGCCTTTACCTTTTTAGGGCGTATTTGCCTCTAGACTTGACTTGCCACTCAAATTATCAGCGTGGGATTCACTGTGAAATCTTGCAGCTCTACCAGCACAGTGCAGCCTGATGCCAGGGCTCCCTAAATCTGAAAAAAAAAAATGCTGGAGGCATGGACTGGGAGTTTCACTGGGAACTCAGAGCTCTTGCTATGATACAATTCTTTGGGTTCCCACTTCAGTTCCTTGCCAGCCTTTGGGCAAAAAGTGACTTTTTGGGAGGGCAGGGAAACTGGTTCCTTTAGCTCTTCTGCTCCTCCCTGCCATGACTGTCAGCACTTTGCCTTCGGTTTTCTTCCCTTCTCTTTCCCGCTTCCTTTCTGAATCAGATTCACTTCACACTTCCATGTTTTCTCTGCCAGAATTTGCTGCCTGTGTCTGCTGGGCCTGCTCATCCTTCAGGACCACAAGGACTTCACTAGACACTACAAATCTTCCAAGATAGTCTGAAAGATGTTTCAAAGGCCTTGCCATGGTCCATTTCTCTGTGTTTGCCTGCAGCATTGCCTGACAAGTCCTTTTGACTGCCACCCAAAGGCAAAACACACTTAGGACTTAGTCCTAATTAATTTCTCTTTCACCTTCATGTGTGGGTGTCTGGCTTTCACTGGCGAGGTGGCTGTTCCCGTTCCTCCAGGCACACAAGAGCAGTGCTGTGGGATTATGTCATAGCCATGGTGAGACCTCGCACAACAATCCTTACTACCAGAGCCATTTCAGTCTGCATCAGCTCAACCAAGTGTTTGCCTGTTTAGTCTATGATCAGGATGCTGTGGCCTCACTGGGCAAGGAGGTGGGTGCTTTGTTGACATGAAAATAACTCAGTTTGCTTGCAGCAGTCAGACTCAGTGTGTATTTGCCCTGTGTGCAAATTATGAAACACTTCAGAATTAACTCGGTGAGGAGAGGAGGGGCATGACCTCAGGGAGATGCATCCCCATGTCTTGGAGGATGAGTTCCCTAAAATAAAGAGCAGCATTGCAGATCACACACCCACCAGTTCCCATGAAGGAGGAGGACAGTACTTGGAACTCAGGGCTCCCTGCAGTGATTCTTTAGCAGTCCCACAGCTGGGGCAGCCTCGGGGTGATATTTTCCTGGGGACCCTGTGTGGAGTGGCCAAATAGCTGCTGTAAGCTCAGATGTCAGGGTAAGCCTCTGCCTGGTCCAAAATGCAATCAAAGGGCTGAATTCTCTGTAGCCTGGGCTAAATCTCTCCATCTGCATGAATTATCTATCTCCAAGCACAGATCAAGCAGGACTCATATAGGCAGATGCTCCTATTCTCCTTCCCTTAGTTACTTTATAAAGGATTCTTGTCTTTGCATAGGAGGTGTTGTTAACCCTCAACAGGATGGCTCTGGAGCTTCTTCCACATCTCAACACCACAATTCTATTTCTGACCAGCTAGATCAAAGTGTTTTCTCCTGAACTGACGCAGAAAATTCTGAGGTGCCTGTCCAAGACCTACCATCACCTTTGACAGAGTTGGAAAGATAAGTCAATTAGTTATTACAGTACTAACTGTGATAACTGTACCTCAGCTGTAAACCCACCATCCTGTGACAGTTTTATCTCCCCTCTGAACCAAACGGACCTTGAGTGGTAGGGCTGTGTAAGGTAGTGACCTTCCACCCAACCTAGATTAGGATGAAGTAATCCTATTGATAGCTCCAAGTAGGACAATTAGATTCTGAAATAATAATCAAATAATCCAAAGGAAGAAGAAGGCCCTGGGAGCCTTTGTGGCTGCTGGTTGTATGTTTTTGCATTATTGTTCTGTTCTGGGTCAAGACTTTCATCCACCCCCTCATGTACCTGCCGTGTTCCCTCCACCTCTTCTATAAATGCCATGCCAATTGCATATTTACTAAACATGGAGTTATTTGCATACTCAGATTTGTGATTTCCACTGAAGCCATTCTCAGCCCTGACTTCCTCGTCCACCCGTGATCTCAGCTCTGCCTGCTGATAAAGCATGACACCTCATATCATTCCATCAATTAATATTTAACGCAACTGTCCCCAGGGAAACGCCACTCACAAAACCATTTGACGTGTCTTTGTGAGACAAACATTTAGGCACCAAGTGCCAGATTTTTAAGAGCATGAAGGTGTGTGTGTGTTCCGCCTTCCTGGGAGAGGTGGCTGTTTCCTGCAGGACATCCATCCTGTCCCCAAGCCTGAGGTGGGACAGGAGCACAGTGGCTGACAGTCGTTCTGCACTGTGTTCACCCTGAGAAATACAGAGCTCACAATCAAACTCTTCTGCAAGTGAGCTTTGTCTGAATGCCAGTGATGGATCTGGGATAGGTTGGTAGTTGACACTAGGTCAGCGTGTCTACCTAATGTTTTGTGTGTCATGTGAGTCATGCTGGAGCCTGGCAGGCTACGCCAGGGCAGGATGCAGACTGCAAGAATGACCCAGGAATTTGGTGGAGTTCAGGGTCAGGGTCATAACCCACAGAATCTCTGCTTTGCTTTGTGACTAACTCCTACTCTGTGTGCCCACAAACAGCCCTTCTCTCTTCTCCCAAGTATTTGTGGTTTAAAAAATGCTTTACAATCAGCAAGATTTTCTTGGTAATCTATTTTAAAGCCTCCCTTACTGCTTCCTTCTTTGCTCTGACATTGCCACCCCAAGAGCAGACAAATCCCACCCTTCCATATCCATGCACCAGCATTGTTCTTAGTGGTGTTGCCTGCTCTGATCCCCTTCTCTCTGAAGTACAATTTTACTGATGTTACAGATACGTTTCATTCAAGAGACTGACAGAATTCCTTCATCTCCAGCCTCCATGGGAGCCAAGCACTGTTCCAGTTCCTCAGGCTCACGGGCTGCGTGTTGTGGACTATCACCAGAACCATTTGGACAATGCTCTCAGATGCATGGGGGGATTATTGAGTTGACCTGTGCAAGGCAAGGAGTTGGACTGAATCCCTCCTAACTCAGGATATTCCATGATTCCATGCTTCAGTGATCTACTTGTTGGTTCAAATCAGCAGAACAAGGCATTCAGCTCAAACTTTGGCTCCTAAAGCCCTCAGTCACATAAGCATCAGTGCTGCTGTAAAGCCTGTATTTGCTCTTCCCTAGAGGAATATTTTCAAAATTACCTAAACCAGCTGATCTGTTTCCCCCGTGAAGAGTTTACACATATTTCAATAGCAACCAGAAATATTGCTGTAGCAGGAGATCCTAGAAAAAGAATAAAAGAGTGGGATGCAAGTGATGGAGCAAAAGGATATGTAAATCAGTCCAAAATCCATGGGAGTGGGAGGTAAGGAAGGTGTACCTAGGAGCACTCTCTGGACATGAGCGTGTGTGTCCCTCTAGCCCCAGAACTTCCACTGAGCAGGTTGGGTTTGCCTGTGTTTACCCAAAGGCTCTGCTTTGAGCAGCAGTGGGATTTCCGTGGGCAAGTCAGGGCACCTCAAGGCATATCTCCCTAAGTACAAAACAAAGAGTGTCAAATGCTTTCTTGACTCCAGTTGGCATTTCTGAGACGTGTCAATCCTTGAGATCTGTTACTGGGCAGGACTCGGGCCTCGCACGGTTTGCTGTGCTGACATGGAGCTGGTTCACCCCAGTCAAGTCCTCTGTTCTTTTTGGGATTGTTCTGTGGAACAGCTTGCCCAAGGGAAAGTGTCCATCACTGCTGCTTTATCTCAGGGAGGAGATGTCTCCTCTCCTTGCATCTCTCTTTCATCGCAGGCTCTGGAGATGCTGTTCCTCAGTACTCCTAGCAGTGCTCCACCATTTGGCTTTTGTTCTGGGACTGTCCCAAAATGCTGCCCTGCATCCTGCTTCATTCATGCAGGGCTATGCTTGAAAGAAGAGACATGAGATTAAATTGAAGTAGCTACAAATATACTATTTTCCACAATCCACTGCACAAAGCATTTGATGTGGTGATTCAGGGATCCTTTCACTCCGAACAGCTCTGCCCAACTCTTCCCTTTCTCATTCTGGTGTTGGCTTTGATCAGTCCCTCTCCATCCTTGGAGCTGCAAGGTCTGACATTCATGCCTAAAACTTTGCCCAGAAAGGAAAAGCCCATAGTTCTGATTATTTCCACTGAGAAAAACATGAGAAAACCTTTTGTTTTTTTCAGTGCTCACCCCAAAGCACCTTCTCTGCGTGTCACCAGCATTTGCTTTCACTTTGTGTCTCAAGAACCTTCCGTGCATGGCAACTTTGCTCTGATCCCATACACAAACACACACTGCTGGGAGATCACCTTTTTCTTCACCACAACATATTTTCTTTAGAAACCCAAAGTGTACTTACTGGCTTAGGATTTGTGTGTCTGTTTGTACTAATCTTTTGTAAGAATACAAACAGGTTAAAAAGTGGTTGTTAAGGGCAGGCATGAAGAGAACATCAACAAGTGCTCGAACACTCTAGAAAGGTTTAAACCTTCTGGAAAACATTGTCTGCATTCAGTGTTGTATATTTAATCCCTAAAACAATAGACATTTTTCATTCTAGCTAGACAGTATTTTTTAAGCAAAAATATCTGTTCCTCCTCATTTATTGAGTGATAAATGACTACTGACTGTGGCCTGAGAGACCAAATTTAGCCAGAGTTACCCCTCTCCCATGCAATGTCCCCTAAATTGCAAGAAACAAACAAAGTTTGAGTTGGAGGCAATTCTGGAGGTCTTTGCCAGAGAGAAGAGCACTTGTAGCTGTCCCCATGAGGGGAACTGTGTTGTCAGCCATAGAGCCCTGAGCAACCAACCCAGCCCTCAACATGATGCCAAGGGCAAAGGGCCGAGGGAAGGGATGGAAACACATCAGTGGTGGGACCAGCTTGCCCTGACAATCAGCAATTGCTGCCATTGGTAGCAAGTGGCTTTAACCAATTGCTCCATTGGCTTTAACACACTGGCACAAGCTGCCACTCTCTCCTTGCCTGCTGGAACTCATGTCCTGGGTAAGCAACATGGAGACTTGGAACCCAGGAGAGAATCAGGAGCATCTGTAAGAAAGTTAGGACAAAATGAAAAGTGCTGCAGGATGACTGAACAGCTCCAGACATCTTGTGTCAATCTACAGATACTATCTAGAGTCCAATTGCACCCTACATTACAAATTTCAAGTCCCTGGCTCTTGTCCTATTATCCCTACACCCAGACTAAGCAGCAGGGCACAGCAGCTCTGGGCCAAATACACGCAGACACCCGAGACGACAACCAAGGGGACACAACAGGGACACAAAATTCTCAGCAAGAATGACCATGAGGACTGAGAGAACTCAGAATGAGATGACCAAGGTGAGGCTGAAGGCAAGATGACCGGGGTCAGAGAACCCTGCAGGAAGAAGATGCTCACAGGATGACTTATTCCAAGAACTGCAAAGATGGATGCCCGAGAGTTCTACAGTCAGAATCCTCGACCTATCTTCGCATTCATGCAGGTCCTAATCTGCCATAATGGATCATTGTGGTGCACAGCTGTCAATAACAGCACAGAACAAGACCTTAACAAGACTGGATGCTTGTGTAGAGAGATGCAATTCCAAAGCCTGCCCGAGCTCCTGAGTCAAAGGTTCGACGATATCGGCGCCTGGTCGAGGAATAGGGAGATGCAAAGAACAACGCCCGACGTTTCTGATAGGCCCCTCGAAGGTCTAAGGCAAAAGACACGCCACACCAGACACCCAAAAGACACAACAGACAAGTGACACGACACACACCAGGACTGCTCTGCCCTGTGCACCTCAGCACTGTGAGACTTTCCCTTGATGTGGCCTAAGAGGTGACTCAAAAATCCCTCTTGGCAAGTCCCGACCCGGCACCCCGCTTTAATCCACTCTGTGACTCGTAGCCCTCCACTTACCCCTCAGACGTCCAGGAATGAGAATCCATGTTGGGTGCCTTGCATTTTGGGAATAGTCAGGTACCATAAAGAACACCAAACATCAAAGCATGATCTTAGCAGAAGCATTGGCCGGTTGGTGAGGTGGTGTCAGCGTAATATGAGTGGACCACCTAAAACGCTCAAACAAAAACAGATGCTTAGAGTTGCATCAGAAACACCACTACCCTAACCACACAAATAAATAAATTTTTAAAAAGAAACCCCCCCCAAAAAAATTGCACCAAAAAAGACGACTTTAATTATCCATAATCAAACTACCAAATATAATAAAAACAACCCCATGTCCAATCCCCTTAAAAAAACTCTAAAATATATGCCCACACCCCCCCAAACTTAAAAAGATCTGCCTTTAACCAAATAGAAAGCAAAAATTCCGTGTCTTTTGATTTTATAAATTCATTAACCTAACACATCAAAACCATAAAAATTTAAAACCTTAGTCAACACTAGTATGCTGTATACACTAATCCCATCACTACATACAAAATCAAAACCTATTTCTATTACCAACATAACAAAAATCACTAATTTTAACTGTAATAAAACCTAAAAAAACCTAATTAAAAGTAAAATTATAAAATCCCATTGTAACTAACCCAAAACCCCATACATTCCAAACAAACTTCCTCCAAAACAAGTAAGTGTCAAAAAGCCTCAAACATTTAAAATAACTACTACAAAAATTCCCTCTATCCACACCACCAAAATCATATGAAACAAATAAATTACTCTCTTCATGCAGCGCACCCATATCAAAAATCAAAATCTCCCTAAAATCTTTCAAATAATTACAAATTAACCCCAAAATAAAAACTTTAATCTCATTAACAAAAACCCAAAACCAAAC
>VZSR01003798.1:15574278-15604003 GCA_013398615.1 Brachypodius melanocephalos
AAGGTTTTGGGGTTGACACTGGAGACTCAGCTCCCTCTGTGGTCAAAAGAGAGCGAGATACCTTCTTCCAGGCGCTCTCTGCAGGGAATGCTTTGCCCAAATCGGGTTTTTCCTCCTGACAGCTGAAGTCTTGGCTCTTCAAGACCAGACCCCCACCCTGTGTTTTGCTGGTGGGAGCATGTCGGATCCTTTTTTAATTTCTTATTTGCATACAGATCCACATTACGTGAGCCTTCTGTCAAGCCCTGAGAATTCTCTACAAATCCATTTCCCACAGGAGCACTGGAAGAGATCCTGGGAACATTGGGAAGGAACTGGGAGCACTGAGAATATTACGAAGGAGATGTGAGGGAGAGTGGAAGCACCGGGAGTGACCAAGAAGGAGTACTGGGAGGGATATCAGGAGCACTGGGAAGGAATAGTGCTCCCAGTTCTTTCCCAGAGCTCTCAGCATCCCTCCCGGTGCTTGCCAGTAAGAGGGATGTTGGGAGGGAGCTGGGAGGGAACTCCTCACCACTCTCCAATGTGCAGCAGCCCCAGGTGTGACCAGTGAGGAGAGGGGAGTACCCCCAATCCCTCCCCAGTGCCCCCTCCCTCCCAAAAAAGTGGGGTTAAGAGAAGAAAAGGGATTTACATTGAGAGAGGAAAATTTGTCTGTAATTGTTTTTCAACTGGGGCAGATCCCCCTTTCACCTACGATTTGAAGGGTCTCAATTGAAGGAAAACACCTTTTCCACAGTTTTGGGTGTCTCATTTGGTGGGCAATCACTGTTTTCCATTATTTACACGTTTAAATGGAAGGAGAATACCTTTATGGTGCTGTTCCATGGGTTTGAACTGAGGGAAACCGCCCCATTTTCATCATCTTAAGGTTCAAATTGAGGGCAAACACCGCTGTTGCTGGTTTTAAAAGGTTTTCCTTGAGAGGAACCTCTTTATGTGCCATTTTAAGAGTTCCATCGAGGGGGACCCTCCATTTGAAGGGACCTTCACAGATGAAAAAGATGTCCAAAAGCCCCCAGAATGGTCTTTCTAGAGGGAAAGTCCATTCTGGACCCATTCTGAGCCATTCTGCAATCCATCTGCACCCCAGGGGAAGAGCTGGGATTTCTCCTGATCTGAGCACCCCAGACCAAGAGAGCTGGATATTTTGGACGTATTTGGAGATCCTTCCAGGTTTCTGTCGGGAGCTGGTGTTCCCCTGTCCCAGGGGTTGCTGCAGCTGGCTCTTCTTGGTCTCCTGCCTGCGCTGGGCTGAGACCTACAAATGCAGCAGTGGCCTCTTCTCCCTTCAGGCATCCCAGCTTTGTCCCGTGCCAATCTCCAGTGCCATCTGCCGTGATACCAGGAGCTATGCATGGAAGAGGCTCTCAGAGGAGGGACAGCTCCAGCCTCAGGAGATTCCCAGGCTCAGCTGGGACCAGCCAGGACCGGCCTGAGTGGTGATAATCCCACCTCAGCCCGTTTGGACTGTGAAGCAACACCCCCCCATCCCATCCTGTTCCAGCTCAAATTCAGTGTATTTTTGATAACAACGCTGTAGATGACCAGAAAAAAAAGAAAATATTTTCCTCTATTAACTTAATATAGAGCTTCTTTGTCTAAAGTATCTCCGCTCTCCGCATCCCAAGGAGAAGAAGGTGCATGACAGAATGCATGCGTGTTTCCCCACTGTCCCGAGCTGCAGGCTGCTGTGGAGCTCCTGCTGCAGGAGCGTTGTGGTTTCCTGTGCTCAGGTCTCGGATGCCATCTCCTGGCTCTCCTGATAAACTGTTCATGTCTTTTCAGAGCAGACCAGGAGCGCATTTCTCATCACACTATCCCAAATAACAGCGCCGTTAAAGCCCGACTGGCTCAGAGCAGCTTTTGTTCTTTGTGGAACTGACACCGTGTGTTTTTTGAATCGCGATGGAGTTACCTCCTGTAATTAATAACCCTCAGGATCCCATCGCAGCAACACCTTGAGTCCCAAGGCCTCCCTGGGATGCCATCCATCACTTTGGGGGTGGGACCTGTCCCCCCTCACCTTTTCCTAAGTTATTTTTGATGTGTATTTTGTTATATGATCTCTGTGGCATCCGTTGTTTGTCACCTGTATTCTTCCACGGGGGATTGGGATGCCAATTCCAAGTCTCTACCAACTTGTTTCTCGGTTGGGGAATAATTCAACAAGTAGATGCTTGGCAGGGGGAGAACAGAGGTATTTTTGGAGCTGTGAGAGTGTGGTGATACCCAGGCAAGACTCCTGAGAGGGGGCACTGTGCAATAAGGAATCGTGAGGCAGCCAGAACGTTGTCTCCTCCCTGCTTGGTGCCCATCATTCCCTACCTCTTCCTGCCCTCCTGGTGACATTTCAGGCCTGGCTGCTTGTACACCTGCCAGCCCAACCTGCCTCTTGCAGAGGTGCTACCGAGTTCATCCATCATTTTACATCTCGGCCAGTCATTTTATCTGGCCATGTGCCGTGGGCTGGGGCCCCATAGACGTGTGATGCTCCCTGATCACACGAGACCTGCTGCTCACCCTCACGGGGGTGGACAACACGTGATTTGCTTGGGGAATCCCAGCAACATTGCATGAGATGAAGCTTCTTGCCACAGCTCAAATCCCGTGCTCAGTTTTGGGCCCCTCATGACACTGAGGGGCTGGAGCGTGTCCAGGGAAGGGAATGGAGCTGGGAAGGGACTGCAGCACCAGGAGCAGCTGAGGGAGCTGGGGGGCTCCGCCTGGAGAAAAGAAGGCTCAGGGGGAGAATCTTCTGGCTCTCCACAATTCCCTGACAGGAAGGTACAGCCAGGTGGGGAAGTTGGCCTCTGCTTCCAGGGAGCAAGGGACAACATGAGAGGAAATGTCCTCAAGTTGTGCCAGGGGAGGTTTAGGTTGAATGTTGGGGAAAATTTGTTCCCTGAAGATCAAGAATTGTAAGGGGCTGGTCAGGGCAGTAGTGGAGTCACCATCCCTGGAATTGTTCAAAGATGTGGTGCTTGGGAATGTTGGTTTATCTGGGGAATGGATGCACTTGATGGTCTCGGGGGACTTTTCCAGCCTTAAAAATTCTGTGATTCTATGATTTGTGGAAATCAGCGGGGAGCAGTTAAATCTAGCGCTCTAAATCCTGCTGCAGGATGGAGCTGGGGCTCTGAGACATTTCCTCACAGCTGTGGCCATTGCTCTCTGCCGGATGGACAAACAGCAGACAGGTCATCAGTGATGTTCAAAATGATCTCTAGCCATGACAGGCTTCAGCCTGAGAGAGGACAGGAAAGGGGACAGTGGCAGCAGTGCTGGCACAGACCAGCGGATAGGAATTGCTGGGGTTTGATCCTTTGCAAAAGCCTTTGAATTGTTCTTCATCGCATTTCCCAGAGAAATGGGTGAAAGGCAATGATCGTCACCTACACGACTGAGCTGCATCTGGGGACCCTTAACCATCAGCAAAGGTGTGTGGGACATGAGGGGAGCATCAGCGCTGTGGGACACCCCTGGCTCAGAGACAGGAGCTCCTGTGAACAGCACATCACTGGATGAATGCTGGTGTGAGATTACCTGGATCCTTTCCTACCTCTCTGGCTGCAACAGGGACAGTTTTGGATGTGCCCCCCCCGGCTGGCAGTGAGTGTGTCTAAATCCCCTGCAACGGGAGCAGCTTATCCAGCACAGCCATGCCGAGAGCCCCTTTTGCATCACAACAGCTGGATTTTCTATTCCCAAAGTGTTCCTTGCCTCAGTGCCCAGACCACACACCGTGGCAGAGCATAGCACGTTCAAAAGAAAAGAGTCCAAAAGCTCCAAGATTTATCGTTTGTCCCACCTTCAAAACAAGGAAAAGAGGAGGAGTTTCCAGTAAAGTGTAAAACAAAAGCATGACAAAAGCAGCCTTTTTTCCCCCCCTATAATTTTTCCAGCCTCAGTGTCATCTTCTCTATTCCCTGGTAGATTTGTCCTTTGGCTATTGGCCCACGTGCCCGGGCAGCACAAGGACCGAAGGTGCCGGGGACCTGCACCCTTTCCCTGGTGATGCCAACAGCTCATGCCCCACCCAGAGCTTCCCTGCCCCTAGAGCTTCATCCTGTCTGGTGACGTGGATATTTGGGGGACATTCCGTGTCCCCAAATCACCTCCCAGAGCGTCCCTTTGAGCAGGACCCCGCCGGGGGCAGCCGGGGCAGGGCACACGTGTGTCCACACGCCTGGGAAGGGACGCCCGGGGACCTTCGGAACAGACGTGACCTACTTTAGCTCCGAGGCGAGCGGGTCCCAGCGTAAAAGCTTGGTAGAGCCGGGCGTAAATTATTCATGGCCTGGCCATGTTAATGCATGTGCTAAAGGCTTTAAAAATAAATAAATAAATAAAAGCCAAAAACGAACAGGAAAAAGTCTGCTCTATAATTTAAAGCCTTGCACTGCCGTCACCGTGCCCCCGCTGCTCTCCGGAGCGTTTCCGCTCAGGTGAGCAGAGTTGCGAGATGTGGATGGACCCGGCAGGGAAGAGCCGGCCCTCTGGAGCTGGGATTGGGGCGTGAGCCGGGATGCAGGCAAGAGCCGGGATGCAGGCAAGAGGCTGGGCGGCGGACAGGGGGAATCCCATGGGAAGGGACTGGCAGCCCTTCTGTGGTGCGGGCAGCCCGCAGCCCCACAGCGAGTCACTTCCCGGAGCAGCAGCACTCGCTGGAGTCCATTCCCAGGCACGGGGGCCAAGGGGGGTCTATTTTTAGACCTGCCTTTTTCTTTTGCTATTTTTTTTTCCCTTGCTTTCGTTCAGCGCTGCCCTCGGAGCCCTGGGGAGAGAGGAAAACACTGATCCCTGGGGCGGGAAGCTGCGTGGGAGGGCTCTGGAGTGCCCCAGCGCAGGGGTCAGTGACCGAGGCCATGGGGACTTCTGAGGCACAGCAGGGAGAACCCCTGGCCCCTGCATGGAGATTCCCACTGGGACAACCAGCCCCTGCCCCAGGACCGCCATTCCCACCGCTGCTTGAGCGGCTACAGATAAGGCCAGTGAAAGGTTTGGGCAGCACAGGCATCATCAGAGCAGGAGCTGGGCAGGCGCAAGGCGAACGCTCCAGCCATGGAACACGTTTGCCTTCTATGGAGATCTCCTTCTGCACTGCTGGCACGGAGGAGACGCCCTAAGCCTGCAGAGACACTGAGAAGGGGGAACGAAAACACCCAAAGAAAGCTCAGGGCTGCCCTCGGAGCAGCCTCCAGCAGAGCTCAGCCTCACCAAGCCCCCAGCCCGTGCCCCTACAGGCAAGGACTGGCCCTTCTCCCAGCAGGGTAGGGAAGATCCCATCTCCTGGTCCTCAGCAGCATCCCAAACCAGCTCACATCCTTCCAGCCTGGGAAATGAGACCAGGGAAGGGCCGGGCGGGGCTTAAAGCATCCCACACCATTCCCACAAGAAAACACCCAAGACCACAGAAAAAGTCACAGCAGCCTCTGGGTATATATTTTTTTTTTTTGCATTTCATATATTATCCAGTTTCACATTCTCATAGGATCAGCAATTATAGAGCAACTTATTCTCAAATCTTTTAATACAAGCGAGACAGCCATGGTCAGATAATACTTAAAGCACTTCAATACCAAGCAATAAGATGCTAAAACAAAAATTGCACAATTTCTTGTTTACTATATGCCTGACTGAATCATTGGTACAGAAGACAACCCTTCTTTTTCAAGCTTTTAACTAAACATTAACTTATCTTACAGGATTACAATTTCTCTTTAATAATAATAATAATTAATTGCACACAAACACACAAGAAATTCTTTATGATGCATAAATATTTCCTTATTACACATGGTACAAAAATACTCGTACTTTTTTTTTTTGTTCGGTATTCCCATAAGGATGGCTGATTATTTGGCAAGACTGGATGCTCTCCAATCAGAAGAATGTGGGGAAAAAAAAGAGGTTAGATATTTTACAGCTGTTCTATATATAGAAGTCTGAAGAAGAAAAAAAATAATATAATAACCCTGACTTTAAAACGAGCAGAATGGATGAGAACAAAAACCCAGTGCATCATACTTTGAAAAAAAAGGGGGGAAAAAAAGAATTTTTCAAATTTTTCTGGTCATCCTGGGAAGGGCAGGGTGGAGGTGGGAGAAGGGGTGAGACAAGGACAGTTAGTATTTCTCAAAGCCAAGTCTTCACCGAAGCAAGAGGAAAACCTTGATGGATCAATCTGTTGGGCCAAGACCTGTTGCTAACGGTTACACAAACGCTAGAACAAACAAACTTACACTCACACAGACACAAGTTAAGTGTTTTAATTCATGCCAGAAAACATGCAAAACCCACTTTGCCTTTCGATTCCTTCAGCCGAGCTGCCCCCCCGGGGCAGGGCGAGCCGGGGAAGCCCAGGACCTTGCCCCCGGCTGGGTTTCAGTGCAGCCGGATGGCAAAGCTCAGTCAGGGAGGAGGTCCTGGGGATTACTGGAGGGAAGGAGGGATGGAGGCAGCGCACAGCCCACGGCCGGGGCCGCGATGGCTTCACAGTCCAGGGAAAGGGGTGCTGGCAGCCCCGGGGGCAGCGTGGTGGGGCCGGGAGCGTTGTCCGCCGGCCGCATACCAAATCCAGAGGAGTCGGAGCCATCGTCCCTGGCACATCCCTCTGCGGAGAGGAGCACAAGCCCAGAAGAGACGCTGTGGGAGAGCAGCACGGTGAGCCAGGCCAGCCTGACCGGTGTCCTGAGCACAGGGCTTGGGGGGGGGTCTCCCTGCTCCCATCACGCATCCAGGAAACCCAACCCCACCCTTGGGTGGGTGTGTGGGGCTGAGGCCAAGCTCCCACACTTCCTCCCCCCAAGAGTCCAAGGAGCCCAAGGAAAAGCAAGACAAAGACCTGACTCCAAGAGTAATTAATTACTTACTAACGAACTAACAAAACTGACGAGACTTCCATCCTTGCTGGGTAGCTTCAGAGGGAGGGTACCAGCGCATCTGGAAAAGAAAGCCACGGCAGAGGTCCATGATCCAGGATTACCTCAGCCAGAGTACAAACCTTCAGCTCCTTCAAGCCATGTGCAAGGTCCACGGAGCAAAGATGTCTCCGGCATGGGAAAGGAGGCTCCAGGATGAGCTCCAAATGCTACTTGAATAGCTCCACCCTCAGCCAGCCAAAGGAGTCATCTCAAGAGCACACATTAAAACCAGACAACCTCTACAGGATATGTAAGGGGGAAGAAGTGGCTCATCCACTACAGCAGATGCCCATGGAGTTTTCCAAGCCCCAACCCTGCTACCAGGAGTGGCTCCAGGCAAACCACACCATGGGAAGAGCTTGGCGGAGCTTCAAACCAGCAAGACTTGGAGGCTTCCCTGGCAGGTGCTTGCTGCCACATCTATTTCTCAGACCTGCTCCTCGCCAAGGAAGGGGCTGGATTGGGACAAGCAAACAAGGGACAGCAACTGAACACACACTTTCCAGTCCCTTAGGAGACACAGTGAGCTGGCAATGTCCAGCCCCACAGCCTCAGACATCCAGATGATCCCATTAGGTCAGCAGGGCCACTGTGTCCAGCTGGGCTGCATCAGCAGTGCCTGAGAGCAGCAGGAGACAAGCCCGTGCCACTTGACTGAGCATGGATCCAGCAGCTGGAGCAGCAACTGGAGCTTGGTTCTGTTGCTGGAGCACAGCACCCACCCCCTGCTCCTCCCTCTCCAGCTGCCAGGGGAGAAGCACAGCCTCAGCACTTTCAGGGCTCTGGGAACCAGCACAACGATGGACTTGGCTTTAAGATAGGGAGAAAAGTGGCAGAAAATCCCCTGGAGCCCCACGTGAGGCATTCCCCTTGTCACTTCATCCTGGCACAACTGTCCCCTCACCCAAACAAGCCTGGCTAGATGATCCTGTCCTAAGGATGTGCAGCAAATTGCCACAGCCGCGGCACTGCTGCCTGCAGTGGCCAAGTTCTCCCCTCACAGGCATGAGGGCTGCAATGCCAGGAACTGCAGCCACATGAGCTATGGGCCTTGAGTCCGTCTCCAGGAGATGGCTCCTAAATAAGCCCTGCCAGTCAGCAGAAACTCTGTCCTCACAGGAGCCTCTCATCAGCTCAGAACAAGGCCAGTTTGGACAAGACTTGGAACGACCTGGCCTAGTGGAAGATGTCCCTGTACATGGCATGGGGGTGGAATGAGATTGGTTTAAGGTCCCTTCCACCTTGAATCATTCCATGGTTCCATAATCTGCTGGACTCTTGCCAGACACCTTCACAAGGCAAGTGGGTGCCACTCAGTCAGCTCCCAGCTGGCCCCATACCTCAATTCATGGCACAGCATCCCAGTCAGTCCAGCCATGGGAATCAAGGACATGGACACCACCAATATCCTCCTTCCCAGTGAGGGGTCCCACCAAAGTGCCACACAGAGTGTGTTTTCACTTCTCCTTTAGCCTGGGAGAGGGACCTTTGCTGCCCAGTCAGGACCACCACACTGTGCACAGACTCCACCCAGGAAGGCTTGGAATGGGCAGCAGCATCACTGACAACTTGCAGGACCACCACAGCCGCTGCCAGAGCAAGGACAGGGGTTTCTTGCTCCCCCCAACCCCTGACACCAGGAGGTGCTTGCTCAGCAGAGCCACATCTCCTCTGCAGCCGTCCTCCCTGGCCGGTGTCTCCCACCCCACACCCCTCTCCTCGACAGCTGGAAGCAGTTTCCTTCTGCCCAGCAGTGACAGGAAACTCCCCCTTCATTCACAAGGCTGTGAGTGCTTAACGCTGAGAGCCGCCTCCACCCCGAGCAGGCTCAGCCAAGCAGCACAGCCAGGCCATACAGGAGCCAGTACAGCCCAGCCTGGTGGCTCTCTCCATCCTGTCCTCAGAGTCACCTTCTGGTCCACCTGCACAGCCTCAGCACCTCCACTTTTAACAGAAGTCCTGGTTTTCTCTTAAAACATTCACTGTCCGTAGCTCTGGTGCTAATGAACCCTCACTGCAATGGATCACCCCTGCTTGCCTTCCTCCTGCAGGTCTGCAATGCTCACACACCAAACCCACCCAGCCTGACCCCACCGTGGCCCCACAGACCACTAGCCCAACCCTGCATTCAGAGGGGCTCAGCCTGGAGCCCCACAGGAGCTGCCACAGACGTGACAATCCTGGGTACAATCCAAAGCTCTGACATGCTGGCAGCGTGAGGGAATGACCTGCCAGGTCTTTCAGCCTACAGAAAGATTAGGGGCTTGATGGGATGAGGCAGGAACTCAGTAGGAGGGATGTTCCCAAAGCCAGCAGAAAACACAGGGAGCAGTGGATCAGAGGCAGCAGTAGCCAAGAGGACACTCTCTAGGCACCTGCCAAGGCAGTTTTCTCTTCACACCCCTCAAAATACCCCATCTGTCAAGGGGAAAGCTGAGAACTGATGGAGATATTCACTACTGGGTGAGGAAAGCAGAGCAAAAGAGGCTTTTAGTGGAAGAGACAGTTGTTTCTGGAGAGGCATTAGCTCACAGTTGGAAAGGAGCCTGGTCACACCAAAACATCTCCTGCTCACAGAGATGAGACAGCCACTGCTGGCCAACTGCAGCAGCCTCTTGCTGCTGCCTTCAGCATCTGTCCCAGAAAACAGCTGGAGAGGAGAAATGTGTGCCTCTGCCTACCACCTCCCAGAGGCCAGGAACCTCTCCCTTTCTGCAGCACAACAGCAGCATCTGCCTAAAATCACAATGAAATTATAAACAGGGCAGAGAAACAGCCCATCAGAGCTTCACTCTCCTTGTCAAAACCTCCTTCGTCTCTCCCATTTGCCCTCAGAATTTAAAGTATCCAATTGTCCACTATCCTCATGGAGAGCAAGTCCTTCAGAAGAAAACAGGGGAAGAGAAAGCCAAGTACACAGCTCCCTCCTCAGATCACCTTTGGCTTGGAGGACCTGCCTTTTCTCCTCAGTTACCTCTAGGTCTGCAGCCAGCCCCAGCAACTCTTGGAGCTCTGATCTATTTCTACAGCTGGAATGGTCCCCAGGGACCAGAAAGGCTCCCGGTGCAGGCAGGGACAAAGCACTCCTTGTGCTCCCGGGAGCTGGCAGGATCCAACACATCCAAGAGCTGCATCTTGCTGCCAAGCTGCCAAAGGGCAGAGCAGCATCATCACTGGTGCTGCTAAGATCCTCAGATTCTCAGCCTGGCAAGCCACGAGCACCTCAGGTCACCAGGTGAGCCCTGGGCAGTCTCCTCTGGTGGCTGGCAAGAGCTGCTCTGCTCCATTGGAAACGCAGCCCATGGGAATGTGACCCAGGCAGGCAAGGACAGGCATCACCTCACCCACTGGTGTGTGCTGGACACACACCCACCCCAGCAGCAGGCACTGCACCCAGACCACCTGCTCAAGGGCACCTCAGGGGGCTGCTGTGGGGGCACAGAACAGCTCAGCCCACCCCCAGGAAAACCAGATGCAGTGGGATGGAGTGTGTGCATCTCCCCACATAGCTCTGGCAAGGGAGAGCTGGAGATCAGCATATCATCTCACACCAGGTGAGGGACAAGACAGGCACTGATCCATCCTCCTGCTTAGGAACACTCTAACAGGCATCCATCCACCAATCCAATGCCTTGTACCCCTATGGCTCAGGGACACACATCCCTCTCTCAGACTGCAGCAAACAAGCATTTCCCCTTTTACAGCAAATTGCATTGCTTCCTTTTGGATTGAGCCAGCCAAGGAGAGCCACTGTTGGCCACAAGTCTCTTCTGATAGCACATCAGTCCCTTTCACCCAGCACTTAGTGAGGACAGCTGCTCAGGAGCATCCTCTGCTTGGAGGATGCTCAGAGCTTCTCCTGCTTGCTTTTCCATGGCTAGGAGGGAACTGCTGGCTTGGGGCTGCTTGGCCAGCTATGCCACCGCTAAGTCACTGGAGTTTACAAAGTTAGCACAACCATGAACATCTTGAACAAGAGGCTTCACATCTCTGGGATGCATGGAGCTTGCCCAGAGAGAAATAATCCTGGGAAGCCCCCACACAACAGCACCAACAGGCAACAAGTTATTAGGGACAGAAAATTCATCGCTGTCTCCAGTCAAGAGTGGGTCTGTCAGCTTAGCTGCAACAGAAAGGGGGTTTGGAGTACCAACCTCTTTTTTCATCAATGGGATCAGCCTCAACCCAGTGCTAGGAAGTCCCAAGGTTCTTCCAGGCTCTTGCACAACCACACAGCCATGATCCAGGACAGCTCCCTCCCACCACTCACTTGGACAGGTCCCAGAACCAGAGACCCACCTCTGCCATCTCCTCAAGGTCTCCAGTGCATCCTTCAAGGGAGGTCACTCCCAAAAAGACTGGCATCTCTATGCCCTCAGGCCTTGACCTGGCTGACTGCCTTGGAAGCACCTACCAGGGTCTCAAGGACTCCAGGTACTCAACACATCAGCACAGCACCACGTGGCCGTATCTTTATGAGCCAATCCTGCATCCAGCCCCTGCTTCCCACAGCAAGTCCTGCTCTCATGGGTGCTGCCACAGCTGGAAGCATCTCTGCAAAAGAGCTCTAGAAGCATGGATAGCCCTGGTATCCCCTGCTGCCCACTCATAGCCTGGTTTAGAGGCACCCCAAAACCAGTGGTTCCACCTCAGAGACACAATGCAGCCCAACTCCATCCTACCAGCAATGGATGGACCTGTCTACCAGGACCAAGCAGAGCAAGAGAAGCTGTATTGTTGTCTCTATGCCTGTGTCAAGCTCTTCCCGTCAGGCTAGCTCTGCACATCTTTGCCCCTCACTGCCCTCACAGTTTTCTAAGGGCAAAGGCAGATCTGGGCCCCCGTCTTTGGTGGCTTCTTTTCTTATCATCACTTCCACAGAGACAGGAAAAAGTCTGCTCAGAACCAGTGCAGGAAGAGCTGAACCAGGGCTCATTTCCTTCAGTTGAACATCAGCCATCCCCTTGCCAACCAGTCCCAGGCCCTTCCCTCTTCCCAAGGTCCCGGTCTCCTACACCACAGCCCTCTCTCCCAAGGCTGCTGATTCCCTCCATTACGGCTCACACGACCTGTGTCCTGCCTGTGATTTCAGGTTGCAAGAGAGAAGCCAAGCTCCAGGTAGGAACTGGCTTCGTTTCCATTACTGGAGAGGAAAGAGGTGAGATTTGGCAAGATTAAGGGCAGGGTCTGTCCCGGAATGCGATTCTGGAACAAAGTGACCGGCAAGTGCTGTTGTCTAAGGTGCCCACTAAAATTTAGTCGTGTGCTATCACTACCACGTCACTCACCTCCCCCACCGTGTGCCAGGAGTGAGGTCAAGGTGTATTTCTGGTTGCCCTGGAAGGGTCAAGGCTGGGGAGAAACCAGGTTTCTTTGGGGCTGAGTGGCAGGGTGGTCTCTGCCCCAGCTCAACCGGGCTGCTCCCCTCCCAGCGGCAGGGCCTGGCCCAGCCTGGCTCAGCTGGAGGAGCTGATGTAAGACGGTGCCATGCTGTGTGCGCCATGTCATGTGCTGCAAAGTTGGAGATGTGGGTTAGAAAGAAGGCCTGGCATCTCATTCCCCAGGCTCTGGTGGGTGGGTAGCGTGAGGCCCATGCACTGGGTTGCCAAGGAGATACGGGCTACAGAGATGGGCAGAAGCTTGCAAATCCCACAGTGCACCTTGGAGGAGAGATGGTTACCTTACCAGTCTTTCCAGACGTGGCTGCCATCATGCTTAACACTTCTAGGAATGGAGCTGTAGTACAGCCACTCCACTAGCTGCAATAAGGCATCACTAGGGCGTCCCATCTCCAGGGACAGCTCTGAGCTTCGGGGCTAGCCTGCGCTGGCATCATGGCTGGAGTTCACTAGGGACATCAAAGGAGGGATTTGAGAGAGGGTGGGAGGGAGGGAAGGCATGATGGGACAATCTTCAAGTCAGCAGAGTCCCCAGTGGGGCAAGGTCAGGCTACAGTCACAGCTGCAGCAGCCTGGTGCCTGCCCGGAGCATCACCAAGGCATGGACGTGCCAGGAGCAGCAGCCATCGGCTGGGAGTGGCTTACCAAGGGTTCCCGAGGCCAGGCCAGCCTCTCACCACCTCCTGCCCTTCATCCCTCCTGCCAGCCCTCTGGGCAGCTCTTCAGGTGGCCAGGCCAGGCCACCTCCTCCTCTCCCTCTTGCTGAACTCAGCGCTGCAAGAGGAGCCCTTCAGGTTTAAACCTCTTGTGACAAGACCTTGGTTTAGCTGCATCCTACAACTTCTTGCCTGCCTCAAGGCTGAGCACTACGGAGCAGCTACAGCTCTGGCCATCCCCATGGATGCCCTCCAGCCAACACCAGTCCACCAGGAGGAAGAGCTGTGACTGTTCTGGGGAATAACCCACAGGCCCACCACAAGAGTGAGCCAACCCCTCCCAGTGAGGGCAGAGGGCTCAGCACATGGGGACTAAGGGCACAGCTTTTAGCCCAGTTTGTGAGCAAAAGTCATCTCCCTGTTGTGCTCCACCCTCAGCTCTGCAAGGAACAGTAATCCAGCCCAGAGCTGCCAGCACGAGTAATGTTTAACCCCACTAAATTTTATTGGTAACATATCCTGTGCCAGGACATGCCCCTGCAGGGTCAGCAGCGGCTCAGCTCAGCAGGAGCGGCTGCTCTGGCTCCCTAAGGATTTGGGGCCCATCACCACCCATGGACCCTCCTGGGCAGGGAGCTCTACCTACTCAGGGCGCTCCTCAGGGTCATATGGTGAGGCCAGACAACCTCTTTGGAAAGCAGCAGCTCACCTGGAGGGCAGGAACTAAGACCCCAGAGGGAACAGATGAAGCTGGAGGCCTCGTTAATACCCTCCACTCTACAAGGGCAGAGTTTTCTCCCCCACTTTGCACCATAAAGTTTTGGTGTCTAATCCTCACACTCAGGGTCCCTATACAGTCACCAATGACCATCCTGGAAGAAACTGCAGTAGAAGTTTCACCTCCCTCAACCACCTCAGACAGGCCAGAGGGGTTGATTTTTCCTGGTCTTCCCTTCCAGGGACAATTCAACCTTGACCAGCACCCTACACACACGAGGGGCAGGAAGACATCTCTCTCCTGGGCCACTGAGGAGCACAGCACAGCCCTGTAGTTGTGGGCACCACCATGAACTTTTGGAAAACACCAGCAAGCACAACCTTCCCAGTGAAGAACCAGCCTGGCTCTGGAGGTCTTTGAAAGAACATTCCAGTGTTCTTCCTGGTCCTGTCCTGAACCCCAATGTACTTCTCCCCACCCCCTAGGAGCTTCAGCCCAAACACAGCCCACCTGTAGAAGGGCAGAAGCAGGAGAGGCCTGCAGGTGTGAGAGGGGCAGGACAGAGGACAGGAGTCTGCATCCACTCCACATGGCATTTGGGAAGCAAGCTTGGCTTGAAGCTGGGCAGTTACCATCACAAAGCTTGCAGGAAGCAACAGGATGCCCAAGGGCAGCCAGCCAGGACGGCAAGGTGAGAGGACACAACTCCTCTTCCTCTCCATTTAAGCAGGGAAGAGTTGGAGTCAACACCCTGCCTGGCAGGGCAGAGAGCAGAGGTTAAGCCCCAATGCTCAGTCCCACTGCCCCAGTCTCCCATGGCACCACTATGGGAGCAGAGGCAGAAGCAGGCAGAGCACAGCTGGCTCGTCACACTGAGCAGGGCAGGGCTTCCAGGTTCTCCTGGACAAGAGCTTCAAACCAAGCACCTTAACTTGGAATTAGGACACTGCTGCTCTGTTTTGACTTTCCCTTTGCATGTACATGGTTCCAAGGTTTGTGTGGTCTCTGTACATTAAAGCATCTGTGTCAGACCAGTACAGGCATCCTTACACCCTCAGCTGTCAGCAAGCAAACCTTGGGACACCAAGCAGCTGCTTGCACCACCACCTGCAGTTCCAGAGGCACATGCATGGAATGACTCTCCTCACTAGCCCATACTGAGGGTGGCTAACACCCTGTTCCATCACAGTTCCTCACTCTGGCAAGGCTCTAGTCACTCATCTCCTGCAGGACACCCTCCTCCAGCTTTGGAAGTGTTTGAGTCATTTGGCCCACGGGGTCCCAGCTGAGCCCCTCAATTTAAGATGGAGCTAAGCCTGTTGCTTTCACTGTGACTTGGGAAGACAATTCATAGCTATGTTACTTGCCGCAGGAAATGTTTCCTCCCAGCAGCCCCTCGATGTAGTTCTCTGGCCATGGGGAGCAACAGGACCAGCCAGAAATGGAGCCCTGACTTCCACCCACCCGCCTGCCCCTTGCAGGAAAGCAGGCTGGACCTGCAGGGTCAGAAATCATCACCCAGCTCTGCCTGCTCTTGGCACAGACCCTCCCTCGGGCTGGCTCGGGGCTGGGCAGCCCTGCCCTGCAGCCAGGCTGTGCCCGGGAGCCAAGGGGCAGAGGCCAGGGTGGAACCGGCCAAGCGGAGACCGAGGGAACGAGAGCAGCGCGGCGGGGAGAGGGAGAGCCCAGCCCCGGCTCGGGAGGCGGGGAGAGGCGGAGGGGACAGGGCCCGGGGCCTGGGGGGGACAGGGACAGGGCCCGAGGCTGGGGGGGACAGGGACAGGGCCCGGGGCGGGGGGGGCTCACCTGAGCGTGAAGAGCAGCGGCCGCAGCAGCCGCCGCCGGGTAGGTGAAGGCGGCGTGGGGGATGGCAGGGGTCAGCTCCGTGGTGTACAGCGGGTAGGGAGCCCACGCTTCTGGGGACGCCGGGATGAGAGCCGCTCCAGTCAGGTCATCTAGACAGCAGGAGGAGACAAGGGGACAGCGTCCCAGTAGCTGGCCCCAACAGCCCTGCTTTGGGGACAGGCTCTGGATTCCCCACCCCGGGCTAATAAAGCTTTGCGCTGCCATCTTGATGAGGTATAAAATCTGTGTGCACAGCTGCTCCTCTGGCCTCCCAGCCTTGCCAGGAGACGGGAATGTGCTGCATTACAGCTCCACGTGGGCTTTGGACAGACTGGTCCACACAGGCAGCAGAGGGCTGGTGCCACAGGAGGCAGGACAGGGGGCTCAGAGCCACATTACAGGTCACCCCATAAACCTCAGCAAGGCCACTCAGCCCACCAGGCTACATAGAGGGTGATGGCACAGGACTCACGCTTTATGCTTTACAATTAAGGATGCTTTAAAAGATTTACAGTACCACTTGGGCTACCAAATCCAACTTTCATGTCTCAACAGTTCTATGTTGGCCAGATGCCTGTCATTCTCCTGTGTCTCCAACATCCTGCTGGCCTCCCTGCCCCAGGCAGATCTCAGGCAGAGCAGAGGTGGCTCTGGGCTCCTTTCCACTGCAGCAGCACTGGCAGAGTTGGGCATCTCTCAGGTTGGAGCCATGACCTGCAAGCCCTTCCCAGGATACTCACAGGGGTCCCGTGCAATGAAATGTGCGCCCAGGGCAGGGTGGATGTTGGTGGGGTTCGGTGTGGCCATCAGCTTGCTCTTGGCCATCTTTGTGTTTGCTTTAGCGAATTCTAACCGCAACGTCTGCGGGTTCTCGGGGTCGAAGCGGATGCCCTGTCACAGGAGAGAGCACAGGAGTTTCTCAGAGGGGAAGCTCCAGTCCAAGCACAGGCTGTGGTTATTCATGGAGCAAAGCACAACTCAGGAACCAAGGCCATCACACCGCAGTCACATGCCCAGATTTTTGTCACCTCACTGCAACATTCAAGTTCCCATGTGCTTTTATTTTTATGTTTAGCTGGCCCGGGACCACTCTTTCCAAAATGAGGGACACAGTTCTGCTCCTTTTGTGTGGTTCACCAACCACTGTGGCAGAGATGGCTACCAGCATGGGTCAGGAAATGTCTGTCTGCTGAAGCTGGGATGACTGTCTACACTGGAGTTGGAACAACCCCCATCTGTGTGGAACCCCCCATCTGTGGTGCCACTACACCTTCTGCCAGCTTAAGCACAGGCACTAGCAGGTGTCACAAAGCCCAAGGCAAGGTCTACAGCACAGCAGAACCGTGTCTTGCTGACCAGATCCCACCAACACTCCTGAAGGATGGGGATCCTTTTGGGTGTCCTTTCCATGCTGACCATCCTCAAGATATTTTCTTGAGTCACAGCAGATCCCCACACCCTCAGAGGCCCTCAGAGCTGTCTTCCAGTGGTCAAAAGCTACATGGAGACAGCTTGCATCCATTTGCCCAGGCTGATGTCAGTCTTGAACAGCTCTCCTGCTTCCCTGGTGGGATGCTGCAGGACCATTTCACTTCCATAGTCCAGGGCACAGCTGATAGACACCCTGCCCTTTCTCTGCCCTCAGCTCTGGGTCCAGCAAGGCCTGTGGCCCCAGCCCCTCCAGCCCCCCAGCAGTTTGGGTACTCACATTCAAGGCATTCTTCGCTGCTTCAGCGCCAGCCCGGCTGTCAAAGGTCACAAAACCCACTGGCTACAAGAAACAACACCAATTTCAGTTTGGAAGATTCTTCCAGCCCCTCAGGCTGCCTTGCTACCCCCTCTGCCCCAGACAACCAGCAGCAGGAGAGACCATCCTAAGCTGCACAGAGGCTTCAAGCAGAGCTTGGCCCAAGATTCCTGCTCTGCATCTGCTCCCACCACAAATGCTTTGGCATTCTTACATGTGGAGACACTGCTCACCCTGACAAGCCCCCAGCATGGGTACCCCTGCCTTGATCAGCATGGGAGGGGGGAAGGCTGCTGGCAGCACAAGGTTTGAGGCTGAAGCCTCAGGTCTCACCCAGGGCAGCAAGAGGAGACATGGGGACATTCAGGACATGCTGGGTCAGTAGAAGCCAGCTGTGTAGCTGATGCTGGCCCCGACAGTGCTTTACACAGTGAAACGGGATTTTCCCTCTCTCCCCTCCTGGCCTGCCCAGTTTGCTAGCAAAAGCCAAAAATACACAGGCTGGAAGGAGGTACCTGCTTTGAAGTCAGTTTGATCAGTGACCCCTCATAACCCTGCAGGAGAGAAGAAAGCAAGTTAGTGTCAGGCCCTTGAAGAGGCCACACGACAACCAAGACACAACACAACAGCTCCAGGAGTTCCTGAAGCACCAAGCCCTCCATAGGGCAGGGGCTGCAGTAGAAACAGGGACAATAAACACTTCTTTTCCACCAATAGAGAAGACTGGGGGCAGAGCAGGTATTTTGGCTGTTCCATCGTGGCCCTTTGGGAAGGAATCCCATTTTCTAGCTCTTCATCCAGCTACCAAGATGAGCACCCTGCCCTGGCTAGTGCCTAGAGAAAGCAGAGCACCCTCCCTGTGCTAGAAGAGTGCAGACAAGGGAACCCCACCTCCCCAGAGACAGCCTAGGTGGTTATCAGAGAAGGATGGAGATTTTGGGGGATGAGAACACATCCTCAAGGAAGGGCTGGTCCAGTTGAGCAGCAGGGCTGACCAAGCAGGTTTCGTCAAGCTTAGAGACAGCACAGTTCCAACAGAAGGCTCCAGCTGGAGGTTCCCAGTTGAGCACAAGCCATGGGATCCCATGCTGGCTTCAGGTTCCCATGTCATCCCTACTTCCCCTGACAGCCCTCTGCTGCCAGGCCATCCACAAAACAGCATCTTTCCCTCCAAAACCCAGATCCGAAGACCTCCTTACCTTGAATGGTCGGAAGAGAAGGTAGAGCTCTCTGGGTTTGATATCCACAGGAAGGCCACTGACAAACAGCGTCCGTACCTAGGGGAGAGGCCAAGCAGCTGTACTGAAAGGAGATGTTTTGTGCCAAAACAAGAGCACAGCTCAGAAGATTAAGTGTAGTAAGGACAGGACACCTTGCATCAAAGGCCCAGTAAGCCTTCCCTGCATTAGAGGAGTGTTGTCCAGGATAAAACACACCTCAAAGGATTCAGGCCTTTACAAAAATTCAGTCCCAGGCATCATGGCCTGGGTTGATCAAGGCATGGACACCAGCCCCACAGCCTGACAGGACTTTGATGGCTAAAATGGAAAAGACCTGCCACAAGAACCAAGTTTGATGCATCCCAAAGGTCCAGAAGGGACCGGTACAAACCCCAGTTCTCTCTAGATCTTTCTACAGAACACATATTAGATCTCCTCAACCTACCCTGGCACTTCAATTCCATCACCAACTCAAAGACTGCCCTCAATTTTGAGAAACACCTCACTGCCCCACTCATAGCTTTTAACTTCTGCAACAGCCCCAGAATCAATGAAGGAAGATTTTTGGTCCATCCCAACTCCTTCCCCAGCACACCTCAGAGCCTTCAGAAGTAGCTCCCAAACCCACTCTCAGAGCAGTTATTCTGTTCTGCCCAGCCAAGAGCAGCTGTGCTGGGCCAAACCTCTGTAGGTGTCTGCTCTTCCCAGGCTGTTCAAGTCATGGACCACATCCAAACACACTCATGTCAAAGCAAAAAATGCAGTGCCAGGGGAGGATTTCAATAGATAATCCATTAAATTATAGATAATAGTTCACTTGAATAACCAAGAAGAAAGTGCTGAAGGCTCATGGCCTGGGAGAACTCTGCTCAACAGTCACACTCATCATGAGCACCTTCTCCCTGCACACTGCCTGGCAGACTATTTCCATAGGAAGCAGCATGATGAAGCTGCAGAGACTTCTTGTAAATCAGCACAGAGCTGGAAAGGGAAGTTATGCACAACCAAGGTCATGAAGACACTTGTCATTACTAACAAGGAGCAGGAGCCCCAAGCCAGAACTCATCTCCTGGACTGCTTCCAACACAGAGTGACCCCATTACATTTGCAGGGCAGAAGGGCTCTGCTCCCACATTTTTTGTTTTGCTCAGCCATTTCCCCTTCCCCAGACAGAGTGGGCTGTATCCAAAACCACTTTTACCACCAAACTAAGCAGCACATGCTTGCCCTGCTCCTGGGCTGGAGACAGACCTGGAAACACAGGAGCTTCTGCCTCTGTAATTCTTTGGGGGCAGCCAGATAGAGACTCCTCCATGCAGGGAAGTTTCTCTTACTTACAAATGAAAACTCACCTCCTTGAGCTCCTGTGCTCAGGACAGTCCTGCCAAGGCAGACAAATGCCCTTCCCAGGGTAAAGCCCCCCAGCACAGACAGTGACTGTCAAAGGCTTGGGGTGCTCCTGGTCTCTCGTGCATGCTGAGACTGAGGGCTGCCACCGTCCCCCACCAGACCAGGGTGAGGAGCCCTTCTCTGGCCCAGCACATCTCAGGAGCAGAACCAGAGCATCCTTCCCATCCCCTCCCCTGACCCTTCCATATGGACGGCTCTACCACACACTCCTGCTTTGCCCTGCCTTGGGAAGCAGGAGCACTCGAGGAACACTTTCCAAGCCCAGGCTCAAGCTGACAGGCTCCCCAACCATCCCACTCCACATCTGATGCTTTAAGATACCACTCCAAGGCCACCCCATGCCTGGACAGAGGGGACAATGCCACTGTTTCCTGCCTTGCTGACTGCCTCGAAGACGTCAGCGCTTGCACTTCAGCGTGAGCTCCACAGTGCATGCCTGCAGTGCATTCCCAGAAGACCCACAGCCATCTCTTGCAGGGGAGGACTGCAGAGTGTGGTGGCACACATGTGCCTCAGCCATGTGAAAGCACTGTCCCTTTTCAATATTTCAGGATCCAAGTGTGCTCAGCCCCCAGAATGGATTTTTCTTCCGAGCAGATAGAAATCCACATCCCTGTTGGGTCTCTAAATGGCCCCGTGATGCATCACTTGGTAAGTCCTTGCGACAGGCGTGACAGGATGGAAGATGTGAGGTGGATCAGGGAAGGGGGAGCCAGAGCTGGAGCCCTCACATCAGCCTGAACAGAGCAAGGCAGTGCCCAGAAAGGCTCTTTGTCGGAGGTAACAGGCCCCCAGTGCCAGCCCCAGAAGTTGCTGCCAAGGACAGGAGCAAGAAATCTTCTCTCACTGGCCTTAAATTTCCCTTGACCTCCAAATCCTGTTTGTCACCATCCACAGCATCAAAAAGGCATTGGAAAGCCAAGCCACAGCACCCATCAAGGGCTACCATTGCTCCAAGGCCCGGGAAATTCCAAATGCCACCATTAGCAAAAAAACCCTCTCCAAAGTGGGTCTCAAGACAAACTAAGGAAATCCTGCTCAGAAGAGCCTGTTGGAAGTGACAAGACCAAGCAGTTGGTTTTACAAGATCTCTGCTATTCAATACATGCATAAGTGATCTAGAGAAGGGTAAGGAAAGGAGGGAGACCAAGTTATTCACTGAAGGGAGGGTGAGGCTGGTGAGAGACCTGAGCAATATTTTCAAGGGACAGAATGAGCTAAGCCAGAGGGAGCTCACTTCCAACACCAGGCATAAAAGCAAAAGAGATTTAGGTTACTCCACAGCAGAAAAGCAGGAGGCAGCTCACCAGTCTGAGCCTCTTGTGCACTGTGGGCAACCTGATCCAGCCTCTTCCCCTGCTCCCAAAGAGAGGAAACTGTAGATGAGGGCAGCAGGGTCTGGACAAGCATCTTCCAGTGGATCAACCAAACTGGGACTCTGCAGTCAGGCCAAGTCCTGCAGGCTTTGAGAGCCCCATAGTACCACCCAGGGCTGACAAATGCAGGCATCCAGCCCTTACACTCAACATGCCATGACAGGATGGCTTCTGCTAAAATATTCCCTATGTCAAGTCCCTGTCACCAAACACCAAATCCAGCCATCCCAAAGTGCATCTGGAAAAGGCACAGGACAAAAAAACCACTAAACCAAAACAAACAAAAACACCATCAAAAATATCCATCCAGGGCTGGATAAGGAACTGCCTGAGCCAAACTACATGTCCAGACATCCAGCAGGAGCAGATCTCCAGGAATACCATGTTCTTCTGCTCATTCTTAGGTCCTGCTGCCAGCCAGGTGAGAGCAGTCACATCCCACCCAGGACTGCTCTGAACTGGACACATGGGCATGGGAGGAAGCAGGGCAGGGAACAGCTCTCACTCAGGAGAGCCCAGTAGAGTCACACTGCTGTAGGCCTTGCAGAAAATATTCTCCCTTCCCCATTCCTGCCCCTCTGGGGATGCCCCCAGTCCAAACACCTGACAGAGATGGAGGAGAGCCATGGAAAACAGGATTCATACCAGGAGGGACAAGACCATCTAGGCCATCTCTTAGAGAGGGAGGATCCCAGCATAACTTCCCACGCAGGGGGAGGGAGGGACATGGACAAACCATTTAGCCCTCAGGTTCTCAGTGTCAATCCTTACACAGATGCATCTCCCCAAAGAGACACACACTTTGGGCCAGCACAGCCAGGAGCTTCACACCAAGGCTGCAAGAGAGCCAAGCAGCAGCACCTGCCTTGTGCTACCACAGCCTCAGCGCTGCCAGGAGACCAGCACAGCTCCCACAGCTCCTGGCCACAGCTGCCCTGGAGTAAGAGCTCTCTAAAGGGAGCTCTGAGCTGCCCTGCAGGCCAAAGAGTGTTGAGTTATGTCAGAAGCGTCTGATGCAAGGGCACAGGTACTCACGCCCTGAGGCTGCAGTGACTGGGGTTTTTTTTTGTTGGAAGACTGCTCTGAATCCCCCTCCCGGAGCCAGCAAGGCAGACCCTCCCCTTTGGAGATATCAGCCCTTTAACTACATCACCCACAGGACAACTTGGGCTACTCCAGCTGCCCAAAACTGCCCTGGATCCATACTTCCAGCACCTGCAGCACACAAGCCTTTACCAGCTGTGGTTTGGAGACACCTGAGGACAGGTACAGCAGGAATGTGAGTTAATGGCTCTCCCACATTGTGCCATTGGACATTCCCCCCTCTCCAGGAAGCCACCCCGGTCGCATGCCAGTTTTTCCTAGAAAAGAGCCATTTCCCACAGGTTCACACCAGTGTGTCCACTGAGCCTCCTTCCTATGCCACCAGCCCCATGCCACCCTGCTGAGGACAGGGACAAGCTCTGCCACAGCATCCCAAGGGCACTCTCCACTCTTGCCAGCCACTCTGTGGTGCCAGGAGCTTAGGAATAGGGAGCACAGCTTTTCCCATTGGAGAGCATCTCCGTGGGGAGCCTCCCTGGCATCCGGGGTCACCAGCGAGGCAAAGGAGGACACAGAGCCCCGGTCCTGGCCACTGCGATGCAGCCGGGGCCACTTGACGTGAGACCGCTGGAATGCAGCGAGGCTGCGGCTGCCCCCGGAGCCGGGACTTATAAGGCACGGGAGAGGAATGGGGCGGCGAGCTTGCACAACAGGGCTGCGGGGAGGGGAACGCACACAGTCCGGTGGCGGGGCTGAAAAATGGGACAGGATCCTCCTCTCGGTGTCACACACGGGCCGTGGGGCCGCAGAGTCCCGCCACTGTAAGCCGGGGCTGCTTTGGTCCTCAGCACAAAGCCCCAGGAACCACAAGGGAGGAAAAAGCTGGGAGAGGGAGATGTGTGGTCTGTACGAAGGACAGCTCGGCAGGCAAGCAGGGCAGCTCCACACCACGGGGAAAGAATCCCGAGAGGAGGGGCTTGCAACTGGCTACTTCGCTACTCTGTGCCTCAGTTTCCCCTCCAGCAATCAGAGGAGAGGTGGCAAGAGCCGGGGTCTGCTGCCATTCCAGCCTTAGCAGAGCTCCGGTGTCCTCATGCAGGATCGCACTGAGCCCGGGCAAAGAATCAGGCCAGGAGCCGCTCCAGTCAGGAAGCCCCAGGCAGGCACAGAGCTCCCCACCCACTGGAAAGATGTTCACCCATCCCCAGACGGGAAAGAGGGCTTTGAACCTCCCCCAGCACTTGTAGCAAGGCAGGCTCCAGGCATTTCCCCCTGAAAACAGCCTTTTGCACAAAAGGCACGCGAGGACCAACATCCCAAAGGGAAGAAGGCTGACCACAAGCCAGCCCAAGTGCACCAGCATTTTGTCCCCAAGGCTGCGGTGTTCACACTGCTCATAGCTGGAACAGCCTCTCCCCAGCACTGCTCTTCACCCACATCAGGCAGGGGATGTCAGCAGGGCTCAGCCACCCTTGTGGTCAGGGGAGGAAGACACTCCAACAAGGGAGAAGCAGGGAGAGGCACCAGCCCCACTCCGGGAGAGCAGGAAGCACATGGGAGCTGATAAGTCCGGGCACAACAGGACAGCGCCCAAGAATAGACCTTGGCCCTGGCAGAGGAAGCTCTGCTGGTGTGGCTTTGCCATGGATGCTTCCTCCTGCTGTCAAGCTCTGTCACTTGTGTCTCTGCAGCATCTCACACATTTGTGAAAGGACAGCACCCAGATGGGTTTGGACCACAACAGGGGCTCAAAGCTGATGAAACATTTGGAAAGATCAGTCCCACAGTTCCCAAGAGATTACTATCCAACAGGGCAGCTCCCCAGCACAGGGAGGTGCTGGCTGAGCACCCTCGGGGTGCCTTCATCACCTTTCACCTTGCCAAGAGGTGCACAAAGCCAGAGGGGACAGTCACAAGTGCCACAGCCAATGTGCTGAAGGACACTCACATCCATGCTGGCCCCACATAAGCCCTGGGCTCCAGACACCCTCACCTGCCAGTCCCTGGTTTTGGGGACCTGCAGACACCTGTCAGCTGGAGCTACAGACTTTACCTGCTATGGACCAGCTTTTCCTGCCCACACCCAGGCACTGTTCTCCTGCAAGGAGACAGTGGTGAAATGAATTCCTCCCCAGGATAGAGACTGGCAGGAGACATGGGTCTGGAAGCAGGACCCTCACAAGAAACATTTTTCCCTCAGATCTTTCAGTGAGTACATCTGTATCCGCTGGACAGCAGTTATTGGAGTGTCACCCCCAACACAGAGACTTTTGGGGACACCGGGAGGATGACAGCCACTCACAGGACTAAGCCAACACTGCATCAGGCCAGCTCTTAGCAAGACAGCAGCACCAGACAGCAAGGAAGGGCTGTGCTATCAAAATATGGACCAAAAGTGCCAACCCAAACCCACAACACGCCCTCTGGCTGCTCTCTCCCATCCCATGGCTCAGGCTGCACTTCAGGCCATTGCTGCAGGTGACCCAGGGCAGTTACACATTGAGGGAGCCATAGGCCTCCTGTCCTGGGAAGCAGATGGAAAGGACACGCATGCCCAGGCCAACAGCTTCTGACCCACGAACACAAACCAAGACTGACCCCACAGCAATGCAAGAACCTGCAGCAGAGGAGGAAAAGCACCATCCCAGACTGGGAGGTCAAACATTTCCACAGCTTCTCCTGGGCTTTGCAGCAGGGCTGGAGAAGCTCCACAAGGGGTAAGACCACCCCCTGGGCCCTCAGGTTTCCAGCCACCCCAGCACACCATGACCCTATGGGGCCGTGGCCAGAGCATCCTTGCCAAGCCTGTAGCGCCCATTTGTGCTGTGTCAAGGGCAGGGTCACCTGGTGCCACTGTTCCCTCCTCATCAGATGTGCTGGGCTGGCTCAGGATTACACCTCAGTATGGGCCAGGTTCAGCAGCTCCAGTGCTGGAGCTGCTCCCCACTGCCCGCCCCTCATCAGGTCCCTTCCCAGGGCCAGGCACACAGGAGGAACTTGGTTTCCACTATCCCACACGGTGCAGGAAGATGCTGAATATTGTAGGGAGGTCCAGCCACCCCACTCCTACAGTCATGCCACAGGGAAGCTCCAAGCTGAAGCCTTTATTTCAGGCAGAGCTTCAGTACAGGCAGCAGCATTGCTCATTGCTCTGTGATCCAAGCAGCAAACCCTCCATGATTTGGCATCGCCAAGACCAGCAAACTCAAAGGATCTTTCACTCCACAACCTTCAACATTAGTTCCAGCAAAAGTCACTCCTGTATTCCTACAGTGCCAGATCCTCAAGCAGAGCTGTGAGGAAGGACAACAAAGCCTGAACTACTCTTAGCTTCCTTCCAGACATCTCAAAGGCATCCTTCCTACTTTGGTGAGAACAAAGCAGAGACCTAGCAAGGGAAACATTAAGTGTGGCCCTTCCTAACTTCCACATGCACCACCAAAAATCCATTAATTCTGAAGCTAAGGAGGGAAAAGTCCTGCTCATCAGCTTCTCAGATTAGCCAAAGAGAAAGACTCATTTCTGAAGCTGGGTCTCATTTAATAGCCCAGGTGGCAGGAGAAAGAAGTTAATCCCATCACAGGGACTAGCTGAGTTGGGATGTCAGTGCTCAGACTTGTGTCTAAGAAACGTAGATTTGAAAGAGTGAGAAAGGAGAAGGAGAGTAGTCACAAGCACCAGGACACAAGGAGATAATGGGGAGATCCCCACATCCTTCCTCCTGTCAGACCAACTCAGTGCTCAACTCAAGACCAAGGGGATGTCTGGGAACACATCAGTTCCCAGAACCCCTGTGTGCATGGTGACTCCAGGGTGTCTGCTCAGCCAACAATCTGTCACTGACAGAAAGCTGCATCTAACACTTAGGGAACTTTCAGGATGCATGAAAACAGCTCTGAGGCACCATCCTGCTTCAGCCAGGCCATGTGCAAGAGAATTAGTGAGTGGTGACTGTAACTACTTCATGTTCCTCATAGGGAAGAGCAGCATCAGAGGAGTCATTTGACTCCAGAACTTACACTAAACCTTATTTGTTTGCAGCTGTAGAGCTGGAATCCACACATGCACTAGGTATCTAGGTCCACTCAAGCAGAGATTACAGAAGTCAAGAGATGCCTGGCACCAGTCCATGAAGTGCTACAGACATCCAGCACATAACACAGCCCACTCACCAGCAGCATTCTCAGGCAGTTTGAGCAGCCCTGGAGTGCAGCAACTAAGGAAAAAGGGATATAGGACTTGCTACTGAGGAAATTGCCTGGAAGCCAAGAGCCTTCTGCCTCTCCAACACAGAGTTTTCTAACCCACAGCCTTCCATGGACCAGCACGGAAGATCACAGAATGATTTGGTTTAAAAGGAACCTTAAAGACCATCTCATTCCACCCCCTGCATGGTCAGGGACACCTCCCACTATCCCAGGTTGCTACAAGACGCATCCAACCTGGCCTTGAACACTTCCAGGGATGGGGCAGCCACAGTTTCTCTGTGCAACCTGTGCCAGGACTTCACCCTATCACATGGAAGCATTTCTTCCTAAGATGATCCTCTCTGGCAGAGTTTAGCCAGGTCCTCACTGGGCTCTCCCAGCACAACTTCACATTTAACACTTCCCACCTTCAGCAGTCCAGGATCCCCAAGCTCTACCTCAAGAGCAGCAGCCACCACCCACAGAGGTGCAAACAGGCCCTAGAGGACCAGCCTAGAGGACACACAGTATAACCACAGACTCCAGCTGCTGGTTTGGGCATCTACAACAGCCAGCTCCAGATTTCTCCCACTCCTGCTAGACCTACAACTTCCCAGGAGAGCAAGAACTAATTTCTAGAGTAGGACCAACATGTCTGCATCAGGCACTCCAGAGAGCAGGGTGAACACACAGGGTTTTATTGCTACAACACACAATGTCCACGGGAAGCATGAGAGCTCCTCCAGCTGCCAGAAAAAGCCCTGCCGGCCATCGGGGGTGGGAGTGCAGCACCTAGGCAGCTGCCTGTCCCACACCACCCCTGGGGACTGCCAGGAGAGATGCAGCCACGCAGATCGACGGCTGCCTGGAAAATTAAACAGAAGATAGCAGCAAGTGGGGAGGGATCCCGTTTGGGGAGGTGTCTAGTGAGGAACAGCAGGGACTGACATTAGGCCCTGTTTGTTTAACATTCCCGTTAACGACCTCGAGAGGAGCAAGAGGCATTCCTGTCCTCCGCATGTCACCAGCCAGGAAGCGGCTGCGAGATCCAGGGGCTCGCAGATAAGATAAGGGGAAAGGCTGAATTTAGGAGCTTCTCCTCGCTGTATCTGGGGCACACGGCGCCCTTCTGTGAACGCCTGGGGAGGTGCATGGCGGGGGGGATGGAGGAGTGTCCGCAGCACCAGGATCTGGCAGCGTTATCCACGCAGTGTGGGAAAATATTCCAGCACACCCTCCTGCGTACGTTGGCACTGAAGGATTCCACTTTGCACCGAATGTATTTATCACTCGGTATCAAGGGGAGCTTCTGGGCAGGAATTCGGGCCCCCAGACCATGCTGGGATCCTGAACACAAGGTCACTCCTTATGCCTCCGTTAGCCTCTGCAGTGAGGAGCAGCTCCTGGTCAGCCAGGACATTCTGGAAAAACAAGAGTTCAGAGTAGGCTCAGGGTAGCAACCATGGAGCCCAAACTGTGCTCACCAACCACAGCATTATTTCTGTTGGGTTCTGGTGGAGAAAGGACATTTCCAACAGCAATCCCACCAGGGTCTGGGACATTAAGGCCTCACCAAGGTGGTGGGTCTTTTGCTGCAGCCCTGGGTGCAGGGTGACAGACACATCCAGCGAGGCCACAGACCATCCAAGAGGGCGGACAGACCGTGCCCCTCCCCACACGTTCCTGGAGGCTGCACAGTGGAGAGCAGGAGCCCCTTCTGTCCAACCCCTGCCCACTCCCCAGGGATGCCATCTTTAACTCAGTTTTCCAGCCACAAGCTCCACTCCTGGGAGGACCAGCCTCTCCAGAGGGTGAGGATTCCCAGGCTCCTGAAACGCTCCAGCACCCACTTTGCCAAACAACCACGTGGCAGTGGGGAACAGACCGGCTCTGCCCCAGCACCAGGAGCTCACCCGACCACCACCTGTGAGGCACCAGCCCAGCTGGAGCAGCGCCACTGGGATGGGATGCCCCGAGTGGCATCAGCCTCAGGGAGCTTTGCAGGCCGGTGAATAACTGGATCGAGGAGCCGCATTGGGTCTTCTGCGCACGCACACGCAGCCTGTGAAACCCCCAGGTATTGAACCTCCCTCCACCGAGAGCGGCACAGGGCCCCAGGTGCTCTGGCTCTCAGCCCACTCACACCAGAGCCACCCAGTGACGCTGGGACATCCCACCAGCAGCATCCACATCCCATCGCATCATCACATCCCCCGTGCCCTGCTCCGTGCCGCAGATGGAATCGCTACAGCCACCACCTGCCAATCCATTCCAGCCCATTGCTCGGGTCACCCTGGCCGGAGCTGCGGCCCAGGGGACACGACAGCCCCCAGTCAGCTGGCACACAGGGCCAGCATGGCCCCGGTGGGTGGTGGAGGAAGGCAGGCGCCATGTTGCGGCGGCGCGAGCGCACGGAGGACAGCAAGGGGAGGGGACTGAGCACCTACCCAGTCCTGAGGGCCAGGACTGCAGCAAAACGTTTCCAAGGCTAGGCATTTTCCAGAGCCCTCTCCAAGATGGAGGGCAGCTAGTAACCCACCATGCCAATACCTGCTCCAGGGGTGCAGTGATGACATCAGCCAATAGCTCCAACAGCCAAAGTTCAGATGTGGAGGGCTGCAACCTCCAGCATGCGGCTACAGACAACCAACCCTTCCTAGCCTTCCCAGCCCTAGATCCAGCAGCATCCAGGCTCTGGCTTGCAGTGGCATCTGGGGGAAGGGGCTGCCAGCAGGTCAGCTCGCAGTCCTCCAGCCGCAGCCAGGCTGCTAGCATACACGGAGCAGGGCAGGGGCTCCTCCACTATTGTCCAAGTGTCTCCTTTACAGCCCACACGGGCAGAACGGTGCTGGATCCAGGATCCCTCCAGCTACAGGGCCTTGGCAACAGAACACCATGCCCACGGGCACCGGCTGAGCTGGATGGAGCAGGGACCTGCCAGCCCTCTGCCCCACAGGGCTACATGGACACTGGGTTGAGCAGGGGACTCGCCCTGCCGGTCCCCAGCCCCTCCCCGGGACCGCCCAGAGACTCCAGCACCAGCTCCCCAACACTCCGGCCCCCACAGCCTGGCCCCAGCTTCCCAGCCCGCAGCAGCCCCGGCATCTGGTCTCCGGTTCCCCGACGACCCGAGGGTCCGGCCCTGACATCCAAAAGAGGCGCTGCGCTCCTTCCCGACTTCCCCGACGCCCCGGTGC